>JAOTQR010082556.1:0-38708 GCA_025774065.1 Solanum ossicruentum
AGGGTATTTATAGAAAACATATTCCTCAAAATTGCATCATAAGGGCTCCTAGTTTGCCTATTGATCAATTAGGTCCCGAACTTTTCTATTTTAATCCCATTGAGGACTTCCGACTCCAATTAATTGTTATCCTTAATTTAACGGGAGTATGGGGTCTAACAAAGTGTATTAGTGGTATGAAAAGAGACATTGCTAAGTTTGTAGCTGATTTTCATAATTGCCAATATCAAAGTTCGGGTGGCCTAGCACAAGATATTAAGATTTCTCTTGAAAGTGGGAAGAGATCAACATGGATTTTGTGATTGGTTAGCCAAAGACTAGAAAGCACTTTAATTCTATTTGTGTTATTGCTTATAGAATGACAAAGTCAGCTCACTTCTACTGGTTAAAACCACTTATGGTGCCAAAGATTACTCTAAATTGTACATACATGAGTTAGTTAGATTGCATGGAGTTCTATTGTCTATTATTTTGGATCGTAGTGCTCAATTTACTTTACACTTTTGGAGGTCTTTTCAAAGAGGCCTTGGTACTAAAGTTAAGCTTAGCACAATGTTTCACTCGCAAATGGATAGCCAAGCCATACGAACCATTCAAACTCTTGAGAATATGCTTAGGCTTATATCTTGGAGTTTAAAGGTAGTTGGAATGAGCATCTTCTGCTTATTGAGTTTGCTTATAACAATAGCTATTACTCTAGCATCGGAATGGCTCCTTTTGAAGCTCTATATGGTAGATATTGTGGATCCCCAGTCAGGTGGTTTGAAGTGGGAGAAATGGCTCTATTAGGTCCAGATTTGGTTATGGAAGTTCTGGAGAAGGTAAGGATGATATGAAAAAATTGAAGATTGCTCAAAGTCGTCAAAAGTCCTATGCCTACATTAGAAGAAAAGGCCTTGAATTTAAAGTTGATGATTGGGTGTATTTGAATGTTTCACTAATAAAGGATGTGGTGCATTTTAACAAGAAAGAGAATTAAGCCCTAGGTATGTAGGTCCCTACCGGATCTTGAGACGTGTTAGTAAAGTTGCATAGAAATTAAAGTTGCTCATGGAGTAAGCATGGTTCATTCGGTCTTCCATGTCTTTATGTTGAGGAAGTATGTTGGAGACCCAATTCCATTTTTCCCTTAGAGTTGGTGATGTTGAAGAGAATTTGACTTGTAGGGAAGTTCTGGTAGAAATCTTGGATAGGCAAGTGAAGAGGTTGAGAAATAAAGATGTAGCATCCGTCAAAGTCCTTTAGAGGAGCAACAAGTGGAGAATGCTACTTGGAAAGATGAAGTTGATATAAAGAAGCGATACCCCTATCTCTTCCATTCTAATCAAGCTTGAGGTACTACGATTTTTCCTACTTGAGAACCTCCCTATCCTTGCATGCTATATTCATGTTATCTATGCATGATTATGTGATTTGGAGATTGCATTGTAAATGTTATTTAAAGCATGGTTCGCAAATTTTCATGATGTACATATTGCATTTTTGTATATGATGCATGTATTCCATTCATTAGAGCCTTACAATTCGTACATTTGGGGACGAGTGTTCCCAAAATGGAGATATTATAAGGTCCCACATATTGAAAGTTATAAAAGTGCCTATGAAATAAAATCAGAATATTTTCTAAGTACTTGGGACTTTCATGAAGGGGTCTATGACCCATAAATTGTTCCATAGGCCAAAGCTTGTGCTCGTGGAACAGAGGGTAGACTTGGTGAAAAGATAGTTTTCTGAAGTCAGAGTACAAATCACCAGTACCACTCATACTTTAGTTAACAGGCCGTAAGTCATGTAACGAATTGAGATTCAGAGAAAGTTTATGAGGGTCCAAAATGTTATTGAATGAGACTTCTTTTAACGACCCATGGAATGGACCACGAGTAGTAATCGAGGTCTCATGGTCCTGTTCGAAAATTTTTAAAAAGGTGCAATTTTGTCATTTTCTAATATTCTAACCCTAAGCTACATTGTTTTAGTCCCAGTTAAGCCCTTTCCAGCCTTATACAACCCTAAACAACTTCATTCCAATTCATTCTAAAAAAAGGTAACCTAAGTCTAACTCCTCCCAAATACTTCTAAGTTCCTCAAGACTTCCAAGAGAAGAGTCTAGGCTAGGGTTTTGAGTTCTCTTCATTCTCTCACAAGATTTTCATCTCCTATTACACCAAGGTATGTGGGTTTTTTATTTGTGGAGATCTTTCCTCCACAAAACTGTCCATTCCTCTTTCTCATCTATGAAAATTTTATGAACTCTTTTATATGATGACATTATGAAGTAATTTATGGTACTCTACATTTGTACACTATATTGCATTGTCATGTAAAATTTATAGATTTTTATGAGGGTTAAAGAAGCCCTGACTAAGTTTTATTTTATTATGGTGGTTACTTTGAATGATTTGAAAAGAGACTTGTTTACTCTCCTCATGTCCTAAATCTTGACTTTTGCATGATTTTGAGCATGTATGCATACCCATCATATTTTTATATACCAAGCTTCTTGTGTTGATGAAGTTCATATGGCAAGACATGTGAATTATGAATGTTATGAATTTGGAGGGCTATTATGCATGCTACGAGATATGAGAATATTGTAAAAATTATGAATGATATGAAGCCCTATCTTTGATATTATGAAGCTTTTGTTTTGATGAACTGCTCTATGATAAGATTATAATGTTATGATGCTTTGTATATTATAACTATAAGTATGATTTGAGTATTCATTGGGGTTATGATCAAGCACCGAGAGGATCTTGGTAGATAACCATTTCCCCATATCTATGTTGCGACCATAGGTTTGTGAATTAGCTAATGGATCCATATAGCTTGTGTTGCATGACTCACCGAAATGGGTGGGTTTCCCATAAGGTACATGTTAATTGAATTCTAAATAGGTGATGTTCTCGAAAGGCTCATATTATACAATAACCAAAATGGATAGTGTTCTCGTAAGGTACGTGTTTGGTTTAACCTTAGTTAAATGTATAGTGAACATCGGGAATCCAAGTAGTAGCTCGCTTGGTCTTATATGTCATTTTTGGTTCCTTCCCACTATGTACAATATGTTATATGACTTGATGATCCCCCATGCATATTTTGACAAAGGCATTCAATATTCATGACATATTGAGCTTATATCCATTGATTACGATTATGATAATGCATATTGTTTAATTATGACTTATCTTTCTTGTTTCATTGCACCCCTCATACTTAGTATATTTCATACATACTTTGTGACTATATGATATAACCATGTAGGGACCGGAGCTCCTATTCAACCTTTTTTCCACGTGGCTACCAGTTCGATCAGAGACTTGCTCATGGCGAGTCCTCTACATTTGAGGGAAATATCCACTTATTTTCGCTCATGGTGAGTCCTCCACATTCGAGGGAAAATATCCACTTATTTTCATACTTTATTAAGACCTGTGATCACAAGAGATGTTTCGCCCCCGTTCCACTCTCTGTTAGAGGTGTTGTTGGATATAGATTTGTACCTTCTGAGCTCGATGCCTGTTATGTCTATGTATTATTGAAGATTTCCCTTAGTCATTTATTCCCTTCTAGGTGTTGATGCTTGTTGTATTGTTGAGATAGAAGTCCTAAGCCCCTATTTCTCCCCATAGTATGAGTCATGCTTATCCACCCCTTAGATATTATTTGCTAGGTGTTCATGCTAATCCTCTTCCTTATAAAATCTCCATAGCGTGAGTTCAAAGCCCTATTTCCCCTAAAATTATGTGTTTGTTGCTTTAGTTATGCTTTTGCAATAAAGGATGTGCCATGTATACCTAAAAGGCTTGTTTGGAATCCCTTCTAGTTCTCTACGTGTCGTGTTATGCCTAGGCCCGAGGCTTGGATCATAACAGTTTTGGCATGAGTTGCATATTATAGAGTCTATTTTCAAAGAATAATTTTATTCTTAAAGTTGTATGCTTTACTAAGTTGAGTTGATTGTTGAGTTGAGTCTCTTAAGTTGAATATCTTTGATTATGTCCTTTCTTTTTCAACTATTTTACATACTTGTACATTCCACATACTGACGTCCATTTGGTCTATATCTTTTTATGTTGTAGAGACAGGTATTAGAGATCATTAATAGGTGGTCTATTGAGGAGCTATCCACTATCAGCTTTTGGTGAGTCCTTCTATGCTTTTGGAGGATGTAATTTATATATTTTCCTTCTTTTGAGTTTAGAAATTTTATTTCATTGATGTAGTCATGAACTTGTAGTTAGAACCATCCAGAAAGTAGAGATAGACGCTTCATAGACTAGACAGTGGTATGTTTACGTTGAGATCTTTACCTCTTGACTAATTTTCTTTTAAAAAATTCTTATGTCACAGATTTGGAGTTTTATTGTTAGCCTATGACGTCTATACTCTCACGCCCCGTACCTGGGGCCTAGACGTTAATGGCAAATGGAGAACACGAAGGAACCCTAAACAAGCCTCATAGCATATCATTATACATCCTTGGTCGCAAAAGCAATTAAAATGACAATAAGAGATAACCATAAGCAAGAGATTTAAGGCTAAGGGTAAACTCTCATATCATATCATCAAGAAACAAAAGAGTCAAGGCTCATATAGTAGATACATAATATGTCCAACATCTCTACTACATAGATAAGAGCGGGGGCCACGATAAACAACCGAGCTCACCCTCATGGTCAATATATAAATAAAGGAAAGATATCTTTAGTACATTGTAAGAGATCATGAGTAACGTCCCTGGAATGGAGGACTCACCAACAAGCTTGAGAGACAATCATCCTAGCCACGTGGAGGAGGAGAATGATCAAGCGATGCACCGGTTCCTACATGGTGATATTGTGTAGGCATAAAGTATGCGTTAGTACGATTGAATGAACCAAGTATTGGGATACAATGCAACAAGAGATAAGCATCATAATCAAAATGCATAATCATAAGCAATGAATAACATACTAATAATATGACATGAATGAATGATGTTTGAAGTAAAACCACGCTTACAATCCAAATCAACTTGTATAGTTCATAATACACATAAATTATGACCAAGCGAGCTACAACTCGGAATCCCGATGTCAACCCTACATTAGAGAAAATGGGGAAGTTACTTGCCAAATGAACCTCCTAATGCCTAAGTAGACCCACTAAACCTTATGTGAATCGTGTACTTGCCACAAGCTTGGACTCGGGTACTCGCCTTAAGCCCTCATATTTAGGGTACTCGCCTCTTAGAGATTTGGGGACTCGCCTCTATCCCTTCACCTATGGTGGCACTTAGTTCTAAGACTTGGGGACTCACCTCTAGTCCACTCGGTGCTAAGTCTAATCGTATGGAATATATAAGATAATCATACTTTAATAATTTACAATAAACATAGAGGAATGGCACGAGTATCTCTCAACATCATTGACCTCAAACGCTGATCCTAACTTCAATCATCAGAATAGGTCATCAACATTACCCTATTATTAACACCAACATCAGAGGCTCACAAGAGGTATAATCTTAAGAAGGGGGTTTAATCCGGCCCTACAACATCATCAATATTTTCATGATTTAAACACATTTTTAGAAATCTCATAATCATCATAGAGTCACTTGAATCATAACTCAACCAATAGATCATTAAACTTAAAGAATCCTTAAAAAAGCATTTTATCAAACTCTTTGCGGGTGTGTAATACTAGAGTAAAACCACGCAATTCAAGAGTGTTATCATGCTAGAAAATCTAATGTAAAACCATCAATAGATACTTGGTAATACCCTCAAGAAATATACATCAAAACCCTTCGTCAAATATCAAGACAGATCAAAGATTCATAGCCCAAAATATAGTAAAACAGTTATGATTTCATAAACCCCAACATAGTGTGTAGTGAATTTCATAATAAACAAGACCCATAAATAAATCAAATTTAAATCATGCAACTTTTAAGAAAAGGAAGCTTGGGCATCATGGGTGAAAGGAACCCATGAAATAAACCCACATACCTTAGCTTTGGAGATGAACTTAATGAAGACTGGACATGGAGACTTGAAGCTTGATTGAATTTCTTAAGATCCGGAGGCGGTTTTGGCACTTGAAATTTTTAGAAATATAAGTCTAAGTATTTTAGTGAGTATTGAAGAATGTATTGCATGATATGAAGGAAAAATATGACTAAGTGTAGATATTTTCACATGTGGGAAATCTTAGGCCAAGACCCAAAGGCCTTGGACCAGACAATAAAAACTGGACAAAAATAACACAGAGGCGTGTTGCGCCAAGAACGCGTACTACACACTGGATTTTGACACTTTGAATTTTGCTATGGTTGCTCTAAAATTTTGGTTAGACCTATTTCCTATTCAATTTTACCCCTTGAATTAGAATATAAAGTTGAATTTTCGAAATAATGCATAATTTTTAGATATATGAAAATTACGATTCTGGACACTTTCGAGGCACAGTTTTGGGCATTTTTTGGGGTCGTTACATTTATATTGAGTTAAAATGATTATCAAGATTGCCTACATTATTGTCTCTTTTATTCTATGTTTTCCGTTGAATGAATGATTGAATGTATGATTAGGCTAAGTCATCTATGTGGGAGTCAGTAATGATTTCTTAATACCGCCATGCCTAGGGTACCCTCCAAAGAGGTGTGTGTGTGTCTATATATATATATACACACACACATACACACACATGCACATATACTCTAAGCAATAAGGTGAATTTGACAATCGTATTCCCAATTTATAAATTCAAACAAACCTACAAGTCAATCTCATCATTCATTTAGTGATAAAATCTTCGTTGGTTTTCTTATTCATTGACAGCACCACTTCATCTCTTAAGTTATCAATAACTACCTTATTATCTTTGTACAAGGCTATTCAACTAGGAGTCAAGGTTTTCACTGATATTCTTTAAATAATTTCTTCATAATACCACAATTATACATATCTACAATATAAGTATAGCGCATAACAATAGATAAACTTCAATAATTTACAAGTTCATAATTAATTATTATGTCACACTTTATACAGATATTCATCAATGCATTGAGCGAATATGACCCCTACCTCGAACATTACCTGCGCCCCCGGCTTCTCCACCTCTAAGGGCCTCTAAAACACTTAGTCCAGTAAGCGATGAGCTACGAAATGTATCTAAAAATATAAAACCATAACCTAAATACCAGGCACCCCAACACAATAATCAACATTCTCACTTGGTATTACCTTAGTGATCAACCCAGCGACGAATTCGGATAACACTATCCTAGCCAGCTGTAAGGACCCAGACTTGGTATAACCCCAATGGTGCTTGGAATTTGGTTTTGAAAGGTTTTACCAAGGTGACACCTTATGCACACTTCCACGGGTCGTGTGACTCACCACGGGCCATGTGGAGGGGCCTTGAGGTGACCCTTGGCCTTATGAATCAAGTGTTAGCCTTAACTTTGTAGTTTAAGACCAAGGCAGGCACTACATGAGTCCCACAAGGTCTATGTGGTACTTTATGGATAGTATGATGGCTTGTGTGAGTGATCTTGGCCTCGAAAAACCATATTTTTTCCATGGCTTGTACCACATGAAACTCTCAAGGACCGTATAACCCCTTCACGGTCCGTATGGGCCTTTGTATGGGCGTTGGTACGAAAAATTTCTAAGTATGGAATCATCGTCTCAAATTTTCATCAATGAAGATTTTTCTAAGTATGGCACCACTGATGTATTATCCAAATACAACACATTTCATGCCTGAAGCAAGGGATTTTACAAGTTTTTAATGTGGATTTTTATGGTTTTTATTTTTTTTTGTGTTGTTTTTGCAAAAAATACAGGTTGACATGATTTTGGAAGAATATTGCAGATTTTGCTGAAGTACAGGACATACGAGCCACCCTACGAGTCATAATCCAAGCTACGAGTTGTAAGGTGCCCTCATAGCAAGAAATAGTGAGCAAAATTAAGAATCTGCAAAGTGAAGGTCAGCCATGCAAGGCTACCCTATGAGTCGTAGGTCTCATTAGCACTCGCATAGGTGGGGATCGTAGAAAGGAACAGTGAACCAAAAGTTAGGACTAAGAACTGTATGCCTCGACTGTGAGAAGAGCATACGAGTCGTAGCCCAAGCAACAACTCGTAACAGTGGGTCGTAGCAGTCAAGTCCAAATGCCAAGTGCTGACTAAGAAACCACGATTATGACTCGTTGATCACCCTACGAGTCATATCTGCGAGGCGTAATTGATGTCAGCTATATGTTCTATTTAATTTTTAGGGTGTTTTTGTATATAGTATAAATAGTTAATGTTAGGTTTTAGCTAGAGACTTTGAATATTTTTTAGATTTCATCACTTTGAATATTCTCTCTCGAATATTTCTAGGGTTTAGTATAGATTTCATGTTTTAATTTGAAGACCCATTTTTGGAGATTGAAAATCACATTGTACTCATCTTCCATTAATCCAAGCTTGTGGTTTTCAACTCAAAGGTGTTTTTGTTCTTCATTGTTTTGGGTAATTTCTCAACTATGTCTCTCATATTCATTATTATTGATTTTTCCTTAGCCATGAGTAGTTAAGCACCCACAACTTGGGGTTGTGGGAACCATGAGTAGTTGACTTGAAATAATGTATACTTTGTGCATTTCTTTGATGGGGTTTTTGCATGTCTTGTTTATTTCCTTTTGCTTTGATTGTTGTTTAGCAGTGACCAACACCAAACCCCACCTACTATCATCATCCCGACCAATGTAGTGATGAATAGGAAAATGAAAGTAGATGACAAGATTTGATTGATGTGTTCTAGTCTAATCAACGAAATTTGACCAAGGGGAGGTTGACTGGGACAATGGGTAAAAGTTGGCACACCATGGTTGCTAACCAAGCGCCATGGTGAAATTCGACCTTCACCTTCAAAAAAGGGCTGGAAGAACCTAAGTTACCATCCAGCATGTGAATTCCTAATTAGAGTTATGTTGTCTAGGGTAATTGAGACAACGAATCATGGGGAACACAATTCCCAAGTTGTCCCTCAGTTTGATTGTCTTCTTGCATAAATAATGTAGTGTTTATTTCTGTTCTTCATTTTGAATCACAACCCCCTCCCCCTATTTTAGAGAATATAGTGATTAATGCTTCAAAAGATTGTAACTTAGTCAAGCCCCGTATTCCTTGTGGATTTGATCCAAACCTCTAGTTAAGTTTATACTTGACTGCGATCGCTTTACTGTTGGAGCATGAACATCAACCACGGAAGGGTACATGGTTTGTGTGCCTAGTTATGAACTGTGAGGCTTCCATAACGGACCCCTCGTAACAATTTTTATTCCATTTCCTTAATAGTGTTCTCATAATTATGGCTACTCCTTCGGGTCGTTTTTGACTTTCTATGTCATCTTAAGACATTCAAATGACCTATGCTCTTATTCTCTCATTCAAATTTATTCAACACTTAGAATTTATTCAAGCTCTCTCTTAAGAACTCCCCTAAGGTAAACCTTTGCAGATTTGTCTTGGGGATTAAGGAAGGGCTCTATTATTCATCAAATTTCTTCCTATTTCTTCTTGGTTAGCTGAGGTATGTGGGATTCATTCATGGTTCCTTTCAACCATGAAGACCCCAAACTCTTTTCACTTGATTTTCTAAAACTGAGCTTACTTTAATTATTAATTTTCAAGATTATTGTTTATTTGATTCCATTGAGATATGGGCTATGTTTTATTATTTATTTTAAAGTGATTTAAGCCCTAACATATTGAATTACATTGATGTTATGGAGATTAGAATGTGCATGTCCTATTTTAAGTTTGATTTAGGCATGGGTAACTAAAGTATGATTTAAATGTAGATTTACTTGAATTCCATATTGTATTGTTGATTTAAGATTGAATCTCTATTCCCGATTCTATTCTCATCTCATTCATAGCATATGCATACATGACTATGGTTTTTATGAATTTTATTATGTGTGGTAAGTCCCAATTATGATAATGATGATGTTTTCTAGTAAAGTATGAGTATGACAAGAAGGTAATCACATAATATCTATGTTATGGCTCTTGGAGAAATTATGGGTGTATACACCACCATGATTATGGAACAACGATTGAGGTTGGAGGCAGGGAGGGCTATTCCTAAGGTTCCTTACTCCTTTCTCATAATTGTGCTTAAAGGAGTTATTCTTATGCATGAACGTATGACATGAAGTATTATTTGAATTTTTAGCCTTAGTATACATGATTATGAAATGTGATTTGGCCTTTAGGCCTAAGTATGCGCGTAAATGATTTGAAAGACTTACACCTCTTTTACAAGAACGTATATGTATATGTATATGATGAATTAGTACCGATGGAATTGGAGGCAGGAGGACTATCCCCAAGGGTCTATACTACTTTCTCGTGAACTATGTGCCTAACATAGATTATGTTGATGCCCTTTTTTGGATGTTGAATATCAATGGATTTGCCTTTGGCAAGTAGGGTGCCTTGTATCCATTATGGGGTAGACGATAGAGTTCCAATTTATAGCTCACTTGGTCTTATGTCGGTTAAGGTCTCATCCCATTATATGCAAAGTATTTTCAGATTCATGCATTATGCACTTCATGGCATATTGATATATTTTACTTTCTTATATACATTTTTCTATATGTGTACCCTTGTCATCTAACATTGAGTACAAATTTAATGAGTTCATACGCATTGCATGCACATATACTTAGTACATTCAAATGTACTTAACATATACTTTTTGCCAACATGCTCTGACCATGCAGGGATCGAAGACTACATTCGTCCACCATTTGACGACTAGTCGGATTTGGAAAGTTGTTGTGGCGAATCCTATCTTCCAAAGACAAGCCACCATCCATCTACCTTATGTTGCTTCTATTTATGTTATTTACTTTAAGGGTAAGCCCAGGACATTTCTTGGCCCCCGTATGATCTTATGGCTAGAGGAACTGTTAGACATGTTGTAGACTCTTGTACGGATTTATGTTATATTATGCTAATTGAAGAATGTGGTTATGGCTATCTATTGGATATGATTATTATGATGTTGTTATGTTATGATGTGGAAATGTGGAAGATCCTAAGTCCTGTTTCGGCCCCATAGAGTGAGTCATACTTACCTGCCCATTAGTCCTTATGTGCTATGTGTTATGTGAATCCATGCTAATCTCTATTCCTATGGCATCTTCAGAGCGTGAGTCCTTCTTTCCCATCTCTTAGAACTATGTGTTTACAATCTTTTATATGTTTTTGAACCAATGATGTGAATATGCATTCTTTGAGGCTGTTTTGGTGACTCTCGGGTTCCCATTCACCCGTCACTCTAAGGCCATTGCTCTGGGTCGTGACAAGCTGGTATCAGAGCAATATATTTATAAAATAATCCTCAAAGTCCAACATGTTGCATTGAGTATAGTCCTATTTATGGATGTGAAGTGCACGATATCTATGAGTGGGAGACTATGATGGTATTCTAGGAATTGTCTCACTTGTTCATATCTTATGTCGTGCTTTGGACCATACATTATGGTTTCCTAATCCTGAAGATGTCCTTCCTACATTACAGAAGATTACTGCATGAAGAGCTCCCCTAGCAAGACCAGCCCCAGTTAATGGGTACCAAGTTCGTCAAGGGCCTATGGAAGAGCCATTCACTAATAATGAATTTCGTATTGCTATTTCTATACTTTTCCAAGTGGTGAATACCTAGGCTAGCAAGCCAATGTTCATCCTCGTGATCTCATTCTTGTCGCTAGAGTGAGAGATTTTACCCGGATGAATCCTTTGGAGTTTTATGGGTCAAAGGCTAATGAAGATGCTCAAGAGTTTATTGATGAGCTCTCTAGGGTGTTGACTATTATGGAAGTGACTTTTAAGGAGAAGCCTAAGTTAGCTTCTTATCATTTGAAAGATGTGGCTTAAGTGTTGTACACTCAATGGTTGATAGAGAGGGCTTGTGGTAACAAAGTTCATTAGGAAGAGTTCAAGTTCGTATTTTTGGATCGTTTCTTCCCTTTTGAACTTAGGGAAGCTAAGATGCAGAACTTATCAACCTCAAATAGGATGGAATGAGTGTGAGGGACTGTTCCCTCAAGTTCACCAAGATCTCCAAGTATGCTCATATGCATGTGGCTGACCCCCGTGCAGAATACACAAGTTTATTTCTAGAATCTCTGATTTGGTTGTGAGAGAATGTCATATGGCTATGCTTATTTGGGATATGGACATCTTTAGCTCATGATATATACTGTCCAGATCAAGCGAGAAAATCTCAAAGAGAAGAGGGTGTAGGATCCTAGAGGGCCCGTTATGATGGTGGGTTCTCTAACTCCAAGAGTGGTGGTGGTTATGGTCGCTTCCAACAAGGCCAGGGTTCTAAAGCAAGGTTTGACAATGCTAGGGTGCCTCCTTCTAAGGCCCAAGTTGTAGGTGGACCATTTCCTCCACGATGTGACAAGTGTGGAAAGATTTATTCTAGGAAGTGCTTATGGGGTTCGGGTTCTTGCTTTGGGTATAGAGAGACGGGCCACAAGCTTGCCGATTGCTAAAAGGCACTAAAAAAAGGTCAAACAGCTCAAGGTAATCATGTCCAACCAAAACTTCCACAAGGTGGTTCCCCAGAAACAAGTTCTACATTTTGCATGCTCGATAGGAAGTAGAGGAAGCTCCAGATGTTGTGACTGGTATGTTGAAAGTCTTTGATTTTGATGTTTATGCTTTGCTTAATCCGGGTGAAAATTTATCTTTTGTGACTCCTATTTTGACTATTAAGTTTGGTTTGAGCCCTGAAATATCAAGGGAGGCCTTTTCAGTCTATACTCTGGTGGGTGAATCTGTTATTGCCCAAAGAGTCTAACAGGGTTGTCCTATTTTTATTTTGCATAAAGTCATCCCATGTGATCTTGTGGAACTTGAGATGTTTGGTTTTGATGTTATTATCGAGATGGATTAGTTGTATGCTTTGTCTGCCTCTATAAATAGTAGAACCCAGAAGGTCAAGTTTTAATTTTCAAATGAGCTCATTCTTGAATGGAAGGATACTAACACCATTATTAAAGGTCGGTTTATTTCCTGCCTTAAGGTCCAAAAGATGATTCCGGGGTTTATTTATCATATTATAAGGGTAAAATATGTGGAGTTTGAGTCACCTAATCCTGGATAAGTTCTGGTGGTTAATGAGTTTCTGGATGTGTTTCCCGAAGATTTGCCTAGTATTCTTCCCGAAAGGGAAGTAGACTTTGGCATAGATCTTCTTCTAGATACTTAACCTATATCAATTCCTCCTTATTGTATGTCACCGACTTAGTTGAAGGGTCAGTTTAAAGACTTGTTAGAGAAATGCTTTATTAGACCAAGTATATCGCCATGGGGTGCTTTGGTGTTATTTGTAAGAAAGAAAGATAGGTCTCTTCAGATGTGCATTGATTATAGGCAATTGAATAAGGTGACCATCAAGAATAAATACCTATTGGCAAGGATTGACGACTTGTTGGATCAACTTCAAGGGGCCACCCATTTCTCAAATGTTGACCTCTGTTTCAGTTATCATTAGTTGAAGGTTAGGGAGTGTGATATTCCCAAAATGGCTTTCCAAACTAGACATGGACACTTGAATTTGTGTTGATATCGTTTGGTTTGACTAATGCTCCGCCTGTGTTTGTGGAGCTTATGAATCAAGTTCTCAAGCCATTTCTTGACAGTTTTGTGGTTGTCTTCATCGATGGTATCCTTATTTATTCCCGATGTGAGCGGGAGCATATGTATCATTTGAGGTTGGTTCTTCAGAATTTATGGGACAAGTAATTGTATCCTAAGTTTAGCAAATGTGAGTTTTAGTTGGGTGAAGTAGCTTTTCTTGGTCATGTGATCTTCGGTGATAGTGTTAAGGTTGCCCTGAAGAAGATCGAAGCCGTGAAGAATTGGCTAGAGCATTGACTCCTTCAAATATTCAAAGTTTTCTTAGGTTTACTTGTTATTATAGGAGGTTTGTCGAAGGTTTCTCATCTATTATATCTCCATTGACCAAGTTGACTCAAAAGAAGGCCATGTTTGTATGGTCGGATCAATTTGAGAAGAGTTTTCAAACTTTGAAAGATTGGCTTACATCGGCTCCTGTTTTGACTCTACCAGATGGCTTCTATGGGTTTGTGGTATATTGTGAAGCTTCTCAAATTGGGTTGGGTTGTGTGCTTATGCTACATGGTAAGGTTATAGCTTATGTATCAAGACAATTGAAGGTACATGAGCATAATTAGCCGACTTATGATCTTAAGTTAGTGGTAGTGGTTAACTTTAAAGATTTAAAGACATTATTTGTATGGAGTTCATCTTGATGTTTTCACCGATCACAAGATCGTACAATATGTGTTCACCTAAAGGGATCTTAACTTGAGGCAACGGTGGTGGTTGGAACTCCTTAAGGACTATGAATGAATGTTCAATTTCATCCCAACAAGACAAATGTTGTGGCTGACGTTCTTAGTAGACTATCTATGGGAAGAGTGGCTCATGTTGATGAAGAGAAGTAGGAGTTGGTAAAAGATGTTCACAGTTTGGGTAGTTTAGGTATTATATGGGCTGACACTAATAATGGTGGTATTCGTGTTCAGAATAGGGCTGAATCTTTTGTGGTTGTCGATCTCAAGGCTAAGAAAGATTTAGACCCGTCATTGGTTGAGTTAAAAAAGTTAGTTACCGAAAAGAAGATAGAGGTTTTCTCCCAAGGGGAAGATGGTGTGCTTTGGTATCAAGATCGATTGCGTATTTTGAATATTGATGATCTTAGGAGGGTCATCATGAGTGAAGCCCACAATGCTCATTATTCTATTAATTGGGAATCTACATAAATATTTTAGAATTTGAGAGAAGTGTATTTTTGGCATGGTATGAAGAAAGATATAGCCAAGTTTGTATCTGAATGTCCTAATTTTCAACAAGTGAAGGTAGAGCATCAAAGGCCCAGTGGTTTGTCTCAAGATATTGAGATTCCTACTTAGAAGTGGGAAGATGTGAATATGGATTTTATGGTTGGGTTGCCTCGGACTTGAAAGCATTTTGATTTGATTTGGGTTATAGTTGATCGGGTGACTATTTCGAGTCATTTCCTCCAGATTAAGACTACCTTCAATGCCGAAGATTATGCAAGGTTGTATATCCAAGAGTTGGTAAGGTTGCATGGTGTGCCTAGGTTTATCATATCGGATTGTGGAACCCATCCACTTCTCAATTTTTGAGATCAAAGAGGACTTAGTACTAAGGGGAAGTTAAGTACCACTTCTCATTCTCAAACCAATAGGCAAGCCAAAAGGATAATTCAAACTTTGGAGGACATGTTGAGGGCTTGTATTTTGGAATTCAAGGGTAATTGGGATGATCATCTACCATTTATCGAGTTTGGTTATAACAATAGCTTTCGCGCTAGCAATGGTATGACACCATTTGAAGCTTTATATAGTAGGTAATGTATATCTCCAGTGAGGTGGTTTGAGTGGGGAAGAGATGTCTTTGATTGGCCCAAATTTGGTGTTGGAGGCCATGGAGATGGTGAAGTTGATTAGGGAGAAGTTGAAAATGGCTCAAAGTCGCCAAAAGTTTTATTCGAATGTTAGGAAGAGAGATCCTGAGTTTAATGTTGGTGTTGGGTGTACGTAAAGATCTCACCTATAGAGGGTGTAATACGTTTTGGTAAGAAGGGCAAGTTAAGTCCCTAGTGTGTAGGTCCTTATGAGATTGTTGAGCGGATTGAAAATGTGGCTTATAGGTTGAATTTGCCTCCAGATTTGAGTTCTATTAACCAGGTCTTCCACATGTCTATACTGAGAAAATTGATTGGTGATCCTAGTACCATTGTGCCTTTGGAAGGTGTTGAGGTTGAGGAGAGCTTGTGTAATGAGGAAGTCCCGATTGAGATCTTTGATAGGCAAGTGAAGCAGCTTCGTAACAAGGATGTGGCTTTGGTTAAAGTGCTTTGGAGAAATCAACATGTGGAGAGTGTTACATGGGATGCAAAATTGGACATGATGAAACGATATCCCATATTTTCCAATCTACTCAAGCCTGAGGTATTAGGTTCTTCCTATTCCAAGTGGATTAGATTCTTTCCCTCTTGTGTTTCATGACATGAAATGCATACATGTGTACAAAAATGATTTGAATGATTTTAAAATGTTTTGATATGAGTTTTAATGACTTTATGATTTTCAAGTGATGAAATATGCATGGTATCTTGTGTTTTAATGTTTCATGCTCAAGTCAGGCCTTGTTCTAGCACACTCGAGGACGAATCTCCCCAAGAAGGAGATGATATAAGTACCTGAACTTGGTGTGACTTTAACGGTGCTTGGAGTTTGGTTCCCAAAAGTTCTTTACCAAGGTGACACCTTATGAGCACCTCCAGGGGCCGTGTGACTCACCACGGGCTGTCTCGAGGGGCCTTGAGGTGACCCTTGGCCTTGTGTATCAAGTGATCGCATTAACTTTGGAGTTTAAGTCCAAGGCACGCATCAGAAACACGATATGGTATGTGTTATGGACCATGTGGTGGCTTGTTATGTATCAAGTGATGGCCTTAACTTTGGAGTTTAAGTCCAAGGCATGCTCTAGAAACACCATACGGTATGTGTTATGGACATGTAATGGCTTGTGTGAGTGTACTTGGCCTTACAAACAACATTTTGTCCAAGGCTTGTACCACATGAGTCTCTCACGGACCGTATAACATCTTCATGGTCCGTATGGGTGTTGGTGTAAAAATTTTCTAAATATGGAATCACCGTCTCAAAACTTTATTAGTGAAGATTTTTCTAAGAATGGCAACACATAATGGCATACAATCTGTGTACCTTGGTACGGACTGTGAGGCTTCCATAGGGGACCCCTGACAACATTTTTTATTCCATTTCATTAATGGCGTTCTCGTAATTATGAGTACTCCTAAGAGTCTTTTGTGACTTTCTATGCCATCTTGAGACATTCAAATGACCTACACTCTTCTTCTCTCATTCAAATTCACTTAATACTTAGAAATTATTCTAACTCTCTCCTAGGAACTCCCTAAGGTGAACCATTGAAGATTTTTCTTGGAGATTAAGGAAGGGCTCTATTCTTCATAAAATTTCTTCCTATTTCTTCTTGGTTAGCTAAGGCATGTGGGATTGATTCATGGTTCTTTTCAACTATGAAGACCCCAAACTCTTTTCACTTGATTTTATGAAATTGAGCTTACTTTAGTTATGGGTTTTAAAGATTATTATTTATTTGATTCCATTGAGATATGAGCTATGTTTTATTGTTGATTTTAAAGTGATTTAAGCCCCAACATGTTGAATTACATTGATGTTATGAATATATGAATGTGCATGTCCCCTTTTAAGTTTAATTTAGACATGAATATACGAAATTGCGATTTGAATGTGGATTTACTTGAATTTCATATTGTATTGTTGATTTAAGATTGAATCTCTATTTCCCATGTTATTCTTATCTCCTTCATAGCATATGCATATATTACTATAGTTTTCATGAAGTGTATGATGTGGGCTAAGTCCCAATTATGATGATGATGATATTTTCAAGTAAAGTATTGGTATGACAAGAATGTGATCACATAATGTCCAAGTAATGACTCTTTGAGCAATTACGGGTGTTTACAGCACTATGATTATAGAGCACCGATTGTGGTTGGAGGTAGGGAGGGCTATTCCTAAGAACCCTTAGTATTTTCTCGATGATTGTGCTTAAAGGAGCTATGCATGAAAGTATGACATGGAGTATGATTTGACTTTTTATCCTTAGTATGCATGATTATGAAATGTGGTTTGACCTTTAGGCATAAGTATACATGTAAATGAATTGAAAGAATTATGTCTCTTTTAAAGAACATATATATATATATATATATATATATATATATATATATATATATATACACACACACACACACACTCTTGTAGAATGATAACTTAGCACTGATGGGGTTGAAGGCAAGGTGGACTATCTCCAAGGGTTCGTACTCCTTTCTCTTGAACTATGTGCCTAACATAGGTTATGTTTATGCCCCTTTGTGGATGATGAATGTTAATTGATCTACCTTTGGCAAGTAGGTCACTTTTTTATCAGATTTGGGGTAGAAGATGGAGTTCCAAGTTATAGCTCACTTGGTCTTATGTTGTTTAAGGACCTATCCCCTTATATGCAAAGTACTTTTAGATTCATGCATCATGAACTTCATGGAATATTGATATAATATTCTTTCTTATGTATTTCTTTCTATATATGTGCCCTTGTCATCTAACATTAAATGCAGGTTTAATGAGTTCATGTGCATTGTATGATCGCATACTTAGTACATTTAAAAGTACTAACACATAGTTTTTGCCTACGTGATCTAACTATGTAGGGACTGGAGACTACATTCATCCACTATTTGACAGCTAGTCTAATTTGAGAAAGTTGTTGTGGTGAGTCCTATCTTCCAAGGACAAGCCACCATCCACCTACCTTATGTTTCTTTCGTTTATGCTAGTTACTTTGAGGGTGAGCCTGAGACATGTCTTGGCCCTTGTCGTATTGATGATTCTATATTTCAAACTCATTTTGGTGTTAAATTGCAAAGGAACATTGCCCTTAGTGTGGTAATAATTCCAATTGCTAATGAATGTATTATTCTATGACAAAAAATGGAGTTAAAAATGCACAAAAAGGCAAGACTTGGTGGAATCCTGGAAAGTGAGCAAAAGTGCTAAAAGGCAGTGAAAAGTAGTGTCATCGACATTCTCGGCAATTCGTCGAATGCTCATGGAGATTGTCTAACTGTGCAGCAACCAAGTTTCCATGTCAAGTCAAAAGAGCGGTCAGGATCGATGTCGCTAAGCATACTCTGTGATATGCCAAAGTGCACAAATGATCGCCTAAAGTTGCAGCACCCAAAGCCCCAAAACACTAACATAAAGGCGATATGAAGAACATTATGGCGCATCACCGAATTGGAAAGGCAAAGCAAAAAGCTAATTTCTAATGTTGTAGTGGGAGAAGCCTCATAAAGATGCACAGAAAACCTGTTAAGTGCACATTCTACGTATTATCGTAGTGCTCGGTGATGGTCGGCCTTCACCCCTAAATGGCATTTTGCAGCACAAACTTTCACACATTTGCACAGATTATATAAGCAATTTTAGAAAGGACATTGTACATCATCTGTTCTTTTTATATCAGAACAATTACACAGTAGTAGCTATGCATAGAACCTTTTTCTTAGAGTACAAGGGAGGCTAGGGTATTTGGGCATCAAATAAGAGAGGATTAGCTGGTGCTAACCACGAATTTATACTCAATCATGTTACCCGTGACTTCTGCTACTATGTATGGTAATCAATCTTTAATTTCTAATATGTATGGCTAAAACCCCCATGTTGGGGGTGTGTTTTTGATATGGGTCTTTGATTTACTTACTGGACTTGTGATATCTTGAATTATTTGTAGTTGATTTGGGTGAATTTATATTTGTTCCTATGTTTAATGTATGAATTTCAAGGTTGCAAACTTGGGGGTTTGTTTTAGATCTCTGATTGTTCCTTAGCTGGGATTATTAGAGTGTAGAATGGATATAATGGCCAGAAACCTTATGGGGTTTCAGTTGATATCCACATTCATGGATTTAATGGCCGATGTAGTAGGTGTTTTGTGACTTCTTAGGCCAAGTGTGTCCTCGGTGGTCCGTGTATGGTATCTTAGCTGATTCATGCGAAACACCCATATATCATAGGTGATTTGGGTTACAACCAACCTAGCCTATTCACTCAACATTAACTCAATTAGTCAAGTATCTAGACCGATTTGTTAGATTACTACCCATATTTGCACATCCCCATCATCTTTCCTTAATAGTTGTTTAATTCGATAACTAGAACTAGTTAGATGAACTCTATTTTGATTATTACAACCCCACAGTTCCTATAATTACTTGCTCTAATGAGTCACTTCCACCTTGAACAATGATTCCTTATAGGATCGACCCCAACTTCTAAAGTTGGGTTATTATGCAAATGACGATAGCCCCTTTTGACTTTGAGTAGTTGGGTTGAGCGACATAAAAAATGGCGCCGACGCAGAGGAATCAGTGTGTTCATATTGGAAGTATTTGTTGAGCTTTATTCTTGTAGTTAGAATTAGTTTTACTATTTTCTTGTTGTTTTTACTATTGAACAATAGGTGTGAACATGGATGATTAGCGAAGTATAAAGGGGGTAGTCATGGGAGATAGAAATGACCTCCGGAATATCAAATGGGACCAAGTGAGCAGAGCCGGGGAAATTTTGTTGCCCTCAATAGCTACAAATGCTGAGTTTAAATTATTGATAAATGACTTCGGCTCAGGGGATTATTTGAAAGACAAGAGCATGAAAACCGCCCATGAACACTTCTAAAATTTCATTGATGTGTGTTCACCATTCAAGTATTGGGGAGTCACATAAGTGGCTATTGGACTGAGACTTTTCCCTTTTTCTATAATGGGAGAAACCATCAAGTGGTTAGTTAAATTTCCCCGTGGATCAATTGCATCATGTGAAGAATTGCAAAATGAGTTTCTCGAGCGATTCTTCCCGCCTTCAAGGATAATCAAGCTAAGGAGGAATATAGAGAATTTTAAAAGGGTGGATGATGAACCCTTACATGAGGCTTGGCAGTGATTTCACAAGTTTCTTCTTCAATATCCAACCTATGGTATTCTTGGTCATTTGCTACTGCAATATTTCTATGTTAGCCTAAGTGTTGTCAATAAAAGCATGGTAGATCGTCTAGTCCAAGGTGGGCTTATGTAACAAACATTCACATCAACTGTAGAATTGCTAGATGAAGTGACAAAGATAAGAAAAGAATGGTATACACATAAGGACTATGCTTCAATTGCAAGGGGTGGAATATCCGAGGAACAACTAGTTAAAGAAAAGAAGCGAGATGAGATCATGTCACAAATGGTGAGAAAGTTAGATTTCATAGAACAATATGTAACTCAAGTGCATCGGACTAATGTTATCCAAGCTATAAATGCCTTGTCCCCCGTGCATGACTCAAGTGAGAGCGATCAAGTGGAAGAAGTGTATTTTATTGGGCATCAAGTATTGGGTTCTCGGTTGCGTTTCAACGGTCACTCGAGAATCAATGTTAGAACTTTGAAGATAGAAGGAGTTTTGATACAGGAGTGAGGAAAGCAGTGCAATGTCATTATAAAATACAAGAAATATGTAAATTTCCTCAAAGGTGGGAGACCCGCACAAATCACAAGTCAATGAGATGGTTGCTCTTATTTTAAACAAAGTGGAAACTTCGGATGAAGTGCTAGGTGAAATAAAGTCGGGGCTATCTCAGTTGATCCATATTGTATTATCTCACGCAGTAGCGCCTAAATATTTGGAGGATCATTTTTTAGCTCTCTCAGCAGAAGTGGACAACTCAACAAGAGGTAATGGTCAAAGTTGTATTTACATCACAACCGGAACCAGCACCCTATATGAAATTGACACAACAATTGAGACCCCTTTATTTGGGGCAGATGAGGAATGGGGACAAGGTAATGATGAAGCTGAAGTGACATTGAATAAAAAGGGGATCACTCCTAAAGAGCTACACATGGAAGTTTACAAGGTTTACTTAACATCATGGGAAAGAAGGCGACAAAGCTATTTTCCAAGAATTTATGTCTACCTTCACTTCTTTGGCAATCAATATTTCGTTAGTTGAGGCTCTCAATAAGATGCCAAAATATGCCCAATTGATGAAGAAATTGGTAACAAAAAATAGAGCCTTGCATTGTAAGGCAATTAAAATTCCACATAGTTGTAGCGCTCTCTTTACTAGATAAGTGGTGGTAAAAAAAGTTATCCGGGTGCATTTACAATACCATGCACAATTGGGACATGTAACTTTGGAAGAGCCCTATGTGATTTGTGGACTAGTGTAAATTTGATTCCCTAATGGTATTTGAATAGCTCGGTGTAAATTCTTTGGCCCCAACAATCATGAAACTAATTGTGACCGATTGGTCAATCAAATGACTAGTTGGGATATTGAATGATGTGTTGGTCAAAGTAAAAAAGTTTATATTCCCAGTTGATTTTATGGTTGGACTGTGACCTAGACATTGACGTGCCCATAATATTGGGATGGCCTTTTCGGGCCACGGGTAGTGCCTTAGTATATATGGAAGTGGGACTTAGGTGCAGACGTGGCGAACCACCAACCACATAAGGTGATGATCCATCTAACTTCCCTTTTGAGATCATTTTGAAAAGTTAAACATTGTGGAATTAGGCGATGGGGCGGTATAGTTGAGTACATTCAGTGAGATTGGGCTAGATCACTTTTCAAAGCATGGAGTCATTCTCAATGCAAGGTAAAAAGGCGGTCTTGCATGCAAACTACAGAACGTTGAATGCACTCTATAGTAATGAATAGTGGAACAGAAGATAAAGAGTCTTTCCCTCTTTTTTTTGTATGAGCATTAATGCTCACTCTTCATCTTCCTCACATTCTCTCTCTTAACTCACACTAACTCCCCTCACTCTCCACTTGCATGCCATTTTTCTTTTCTTCTTTCTTTTTGCTTTCTATGTATCTGACCTCACCATTATATTGTGTGTCACCACTCATTATATAAGGAGTTCCTGGTATACTCTTTGCCCTTCTATTACTATTGCTTGTTAATATATCAACATGAATAGCATCGATGGGATTAGAAGTAATTAGTACATGAATAGACCGTCGATCCATTTGAAGCATCGCCCAATTTGTCAGCACCTTTTCTTATTGATCTGTGTCATTTTTGGCAAAGGCTAATTTGACTGCTTTGCTAACTCGATGATCCGTTGAGACTAATGATGACACCCAAGCTACACCTCCTTTTTGAGGCTAAAGCAGTCGTTGTCAAGATATGCAACCTAACCAAGGTTAGGGTCAAATCCCACAGGGAATATGGTAGAATTAGAAGATTCAATGCAATTCGAGTCGGTTAATCAACTTATCTCCCTAAAAGGGGGGATTTCTATAACAACTATGAAAAGTAATTCTAAACTAGGACAAGTGTTAAATCAGTATGAAAAGAAACTAGAGTACTGTGTTCCTCATGATTCCCTAACTCAGTATTACTGGATAATCAAATTCTTTTCCAGTGTGTAGCATACAGAACGACACTTTCACCAAACCCTTTGGCCCAGGCGAGAGGCAAATTTTACTATGTGATTTAGTCCATCCCCGCAGTGTGATATTATGAACCCTTACCTACTATTCTAGGACAACCTCTCCTTGGCTCAGTTCGATTGATTAGATGAGAAACATTAATCGAATCCTATTAATTAATCTTTTTTTCTATTCATTACTACCTTAATTTAGTCAGTAAAACTAGGCGAGTTCTAATGTTGGCGACTATTAAAAAGCATTAAGTACGAAGGTAATTAATTAATACATACATGTACAATTTTCAAGAATTACAAATTATCCAGTTTTATCTTGTTAGTTCTTCATGGTTCCCACAAATCTAGTTGTGGATTTAGCTACTTATGATCAGTGTAAATTCAAGACTTATGAATTTGAATAACATAATTGAGCACTTACACAAGAGATGTAAGCACAAGAAGTCCAAACTCTTTACCAAGAATCACAAGGTTGAAATTAAAAGACGAAATAAAGTTTTACAAGTATTTTCCTCAAGCTCTGTATTGTTCTATCATGTCCCTCTACTGTTCCCTATGAAACTTGACCTAAAAAACCTATTTGTAGTGTTTAAAATACAAAACCAAAATGGAATAGGACAATTGGGTCAGCAGACTCTTCAGGAAGTTCTATGGGTCATATGACATTTTATGGCCCATAGTCAGGCTTTCGTGGATTATTGATTCATATCTGGGTCTGACTTCTAAGACATCTTTCTATGGCCCGTATGAAATTCTACGGCCCATCGGGGGTTTCATCAGATGACTTTTCAGCAACTCCCCACTTTTTGATCCTCAGAGCACGACAGCAAGTCTATGACTCATATAAAATTCTACGACTCACATGCATGTTCATAAACTTAACTTCAAAAAATCATCTTTCACTGGATTTGTGTATGAAATCATCTTTACGACCAGTAAAATTATCTATGGCCAGTAAAGGGTCTCATGGAACCTCTGCTTTAGCGAATTCTGCATACTTTACCCAAAAATAGTGCCAACCCCTGTAAGCCTGAAAAACAAACATAAAGACACACTAGCATCGCATTGAGAACACACAAATTTTCAAGTTTTAAGCATCAAAAGTGTTGTATTTTGACAGCATATTAACTGATTGTTGGTCTAACACAATTTGGATGTTCAATGTTTTGTTTGTAATGATACTTGTTGTCTATTCTTGCCAATTACAAGTATTATTTTATCGGTCTGTTTCAATCAAAGCCTCTAACAATGAAAGCTGTGATGCTATTTGGGAAGACAATAGGCATGTTGTGCCCATATACCCTTGAGCCTTTAGGGCCCCGACAATATAGGGAAAACAGATCCACCATCAAAGGATCAATAAGAAATGTAACCTTAAAGGTTAATTCAAAAACAATGTTTTCAAAACCAAGTGCAAAGCCATGAAGGACCCTCCCACAGCAACAGCTGAGAAGGCTAGAGAGGAGTCTTTGGTTGACCAATTTAAAGCCAGGAGGGCAAAGAAAAAAGCCAGCAGGGAAAGAAAGTTCGCTAGGATAAAAGCCTACACCCTGCCAGAATACCAGCACATCCAGGGAAACCCAGCCTAGATAAGCTCTCTTTAGTGCCAACCCTAGTGCACCACGACACACATCAGGTGTATTCTTTAACCCACTCACCCTTTTTTAAGTTTTGAATGTTGTTTATTTACATTGAGGACAGTGTTGCTTTTGTAGAGGGGGGTGAGTTGATGTTTTACTTTTTATTCATGTTGTTGTGTTGCCTTTAGAGTTGGGAGTTTGTAGTTCTGATGGTTGAGATGTAATTAAATTGTAAATAAAATTTTAATTTGGTTTGTAATAGAGTAGTGTTTATTTTTATTATGTCTTTTGTTTTTCCTGTTGCATAAATGAATGATTGTAATTTTTTGGCAAACCTCATGCATAGATGACAAGCATGCGAATATAATATTGTGACTCTAGTCCTGAGCAATTCGAGCATTGATGATCTATGTCTTTGATTCGAAATGTGTTAGGGACGAGGAGTATGTAATTACTATTTGTCCCTTCTTGATAAATCAATCCCTAAATGGATTTGAGGAATATTGAGTTGACTATGTGAGTAATTGAGTTTGGATATGGAATGATAAAAAAAATTGCAAATTTGTTGCCACTGTTTGAATACAAAACCATTTGGCCAATGTGGGCTTAGTATCTTGTTGAAATGCTTGTATTACATCATCTAGAACTTGTCTGATTTGTCTTGAGAAGTGAATTGGTTAATTTTGGATTAGGAGAGGACCTTAGGACTTCTTTGGATGCATTATCCAATTTTACATAGTGACATCCCTTAGCAGAGAATTGAATCCTTATTGAAACCCTTTTCAGCCTTGATCCCTTCTTTGGCAACCATATAACATTGACTCGTGTTTGTGAAAGACAAGTCCTTTTTGTTCCTTATCAATCCCTCCTTGAATTTGAAAGTAAAGAAGTGGCCAAAGGCAAGGTTGGGGGTGTTTAGTAGGAAGAAGGAAGTGTCTCCCATGAAAGAGTGGGAAAAGTAAGGGTGAGAATAAAAGAAAGACATCAAGAAGTTCTAGAAGTAAATGAAAAGAAAAAGTTAGAAACAAAAATTTTGAAAATTGACCCTCAAAAAAAGAGAGAAAGAAAGTCTTGTTGTGAAAGAAAAGACAAAAGGGAGACACTCAGGGATGAAGAATCAAAAGCAAAAGAGATGTTTAAGAATGCGAAGAATGAAAAGGGAACCAAAAAGAACCTTTGTGCTTGAAAGAACATATAGAGTTTAAGGAGAGACGAGCCACTATTGACCATATTCTATCCTACCCAACCTTTACCCTACATTACAGTCCTAGCAAAGTCCTTTGGGATCCTAATTTGGAAGAAAGTCAAATGAACTTTGATTGAGAATAAGGGCAAGCCTATAGGTTAAAGCTTGCATGCTATTTCTCATTTAGGAGAGTGAGCGTTGAAGAGATCCTTCATAAAGAAATGGTATAATCATGAGTGTTCAGGATCTTCTTTGGTGTTAGGGAAAATGGTAATGTTTTTTATCAGTGATTAGCAACTACACGAACATTTATGAATATAGCCATATTTTGATTACTCCTTAGTCATCTTTCGAGGCTTCAAAGTCACGTAAGTATTTGTGGAAGTTCAAGAAAGGATAAAAAGGTGAAAATGTATGTGTTTCTCCCTGTGGCCCTATTTGCAAGCTCTAACCTAAATAGCTTGATGTTTGATTTGCTTGAGGGAAAGCAAAGGCTTAAGTTCGGGGTGTTGATAAATCTATATTTTGGATTCAGTTTAGGTTTAAATTGCAAAGAAACATTTCCCTTTGTGTGTTAATAATTTCAATTGCTAAAAAATGATAGGATATTCAGTTAAAAATGCATAAAAGGGCAAGACATAATGGAATTCTAGAAAGTGAGCAAAAGTGTGAAAAGGTGGTGAAAAGTGGTGTCGCCAATATTCACGGCGATTCGCTGAATTCTCATGGAGATCGCCTAACTATGCAGCAACCAAGGTGCCTAAACAAGTCATGAGTGCAGTACTAATTGATGTTGCAAAGCATACTCGGTGATACGCCGAAGTGCACAAGTGATTGCCTAAAGTTGCATCACCCAAAGCCCAAAAACACTAACATAAATGCGATATAAAGAATATTTCAGAGCATCGCCGAATTAGAAGGGCAGAGAAAAGAGTCATCACCTAATGTTGCAGTGGGTGAAGCCTTATAATGATGCACAGGAAAGTTGTCGAGTGCACATTCATCATCACCAGAGTGCTCGACGATGGTCGGCTTTGACCGCCAAATGACATTTTCCAACATAAAACTTTTACACATTTGCATGGAGTATATATGCAATTTTAGAAAGGATATTGTACATCAACTGTTCATTTCATATCAGAACAATTACACAGTAGTAGTAGCAGTACATAGAACCTTCTTATTAGAGTACAAGGGAGGCTAGCGTTTTGAAGCTTTTGGGGAGAGGATTAGCTGGTGATAACTACTGATTCGTACTCAATCTTGTTACTCATGACTTTTGCTACTATGTATAGTAATCAATCTTTAATTTCTAACATGTATGGCTAAAATCACCATGTTGGGGTGTGCTTTGATATGAGTCTTTAATTTTACTTGTTGGGTTTGTGATAGCTTGACTTATCTATAGTTGATTTAGGTAAATTTATATTAGTTCCAAAGTTTAATGTATGAATTTCACGGTTGTAAACTTGGGGTTTTGTTTTAGAACTCTGATTGTTCCTTTAGGAGGGATTATTAGAGTGTGGAATGGATATAATAGACAAAACCCTTATAGGGTTTCAATTGATATCCACATTGATTGATTCAATGGACAAGGTAGTAGGTGTTTTGCTCGACTTCTTAGGCCAAACATGTCCTCTGCGGTCCATGTGTGATATCTTAGCTAATTCATACAAGACACCCATATATAATAGGTGATTTGGGTTACAAGCAACCTAGCCTATTCACTCAACATCAACTCAATTAGTCAAGTATCTAGACCCATCTGTTAGATTACTGCCCATATTTGCAGATCCCCAACATCTTCCCTTAATAGTTGTTTTATTCGATAACTAGAACTTATTAGCTGAACTCTGTTTTGATTATTGCAACCCTTGCCCCCGATTACTACAATTACTTGGTCTAACTAGTCACTTCCACCCTGAACAACGATTCCATACGGGATCGACCCCAACCTCTAAATTTGGGTTATTATACTAATGATGACTGCCCCTTCTGCCTTTAAGTAGTCGGGTTGAGCGACATCACCTATCTTATGACTAGAGGCATTATTGGACAGATCATAGACTCTTCTGTGGATTTTTGTTACGTTATGCTAATTGAAAACTATGGTTATGGCTATCTATTACATATGATTATTATGATGTGGTTATGTTATGCTGTGGAAATGTGGAAGACCCTAAGTCTCCTTTTGCCCCCATAGAGTGATTCATACTTACTCGCCCCTTAGTCCTTATGTGCTACGTGTTATATGATTTCATGTTAATATCTATTTCTATGACATCCCCATAGCATGAGTCCTACTTTCCGTCCCTTAGAACTATATGTTTATTATATTTTATACAGTTCCAAATTGATGATGTGAATATGGATACTATGAGGCTTGTTTAGGGACTCTTGGATTCCCATTTGCCCTATCACTCCTAGATCCTAGGTCCGAGTCGTTACACCAGCTAGCAATTGTAACGAGTCCCTAAGGTAGAGTGCCAGGAAGCTCAGATGGTAACGTAACAATATCCCAACCAATAATAGATAACCCAACAAAACCCCCGGGCATAGTATTCATCTCACAATCAAGATCACGATCCAGTCACAAAAGAGTCAGGAGAACATCGTATCAACATAATCACTACAATAGAATCGTAATCACAGAGTCACAAGGTGTAGCCAAGAGTGAAAATGACAGACAGCCTCTCAAATACTATATAACACTAGTATTAGGCTACCCATTCAAGTAGTCAAGTATCGAGATGATCATATGTACAAATCATAGGGTATAGTCTTACATTTAGCCTCTAATAGGGTATAGTCATAACATAAGTGATGAGTAACCAGAATCATACTAGGTATAGAATATTCATCCATATTAGGAATCCCAATGAGTCAAGCCAACAATTAAATAATCAAATACATGTATACAAGTAGCATCAACGTTTAACTTAACTCAGTCACAACCTCTTTCACCTTTATAATCTCTGTTAGGAGTTCTCACAACCCATATAACCTTTAGCCAATGACTGACGTACAGACATCGATGTTACAAAGTCCCAGCTTCACCAACTTATCCTATAGTACAATACACAATCACCACCAAACAAGTAACAGATCACGAAGCCCATCTTTAAGGCCCCCACAATATCAATGACTCTATCTAGCTCGTAAAACTCTTAAGCATCCGATCGGTGCTCTACGGGGCTCTAGAGGTTGCTCCCTATCTGGGACATATGATGTATCTCTACCCCGCCTTGGAGTTTTACCTTTATGCATCATACGCGTGAAAGGATGAATCAAATCAAAATCTAGAAAGTCGACGGACTATCGACAACACCATATGACCAGAATCAATAACACAAGAAGCTTCCTAAACATCCTATTGCCTCCTGGAGATAAGTAACAGATGTCTCCACACCCATCCACGAGGCTCTACTATATGTTATCTCTATACAGATAAGACCAGTGAACCTTAATCTCCGATACCACATTTTTACGACCTAGTCCAGTCATGATGACACCTATGAGATCCTACCTGCAAGCAAGTCAATACCCAACCCCAGGGTACCTATCTTGAATAACTAGTCATAACAATACTATATATGCCTGAATAAACCAACACACTCTACCCAAAACTTGGAAGTCAATATACAAAGCTATGATAGACACACATGCACATGCTTACAGATATATATAAAGTACATAACTAGGAATGCTCCTACAAATACAAGCTACAACACTGTACAAGGCCAATGTTTGGATACTAAAGACGACTATCAAAAGGGAAGGATACTGTCGAGTGTCTAGAGATGTTGATGCTCATCAGTGTCTCCTAAAACGCTCACGAACTCCCGACTCAGCAATGGTGTCTAATACCTAGACCTGCACCATGACAAGATGTAGAAATGTAGGGGTGAGAACCTATGACAGGCTCCAAATAGATATCATCTGCCGACTGAGTGAAATACTATAAATATAGAAGGCTCAAATATGGAGAACTGCAGCAAATCTAGTAAATTAGAAAGATCACGAATGAAGTATGTCTGGAGAATCACTAAATCCCAACTGAACCAACCCAAGTAGTGTGTAATGATACTGATTGACAAAACTCGAGTAGGCCTATACCAAATTTGTCACAAGACTGAGACATAGTGTTGTACGTTGGTACAACACCCTAATATCTATGCCTGTATGCCAACTAGGCCTCCATAAGCGCAGAAGGTACACTTGAGCACAATATTGCTAATAGATCACCATGAAATCTAATAGAATCATGATGAAACCCAACTCTCAACATCACATGAACATGGGGTCAGCTGTATGTGGGTGCAAGGCCCTAATGTCTAAGTGTAGACGCCCCCTGGGCCCCCATAAGCTCAGAGGGTTCACGTATACACAATCGGGGTATATATAGGTATGTTGATCCATGAGTAATCAGCTGGGCCCTTGGCCCAAAGTAACATATAGCAATCGGGTCCTCGACCCATCCAGGAACCAGTATCATATGGGGCCTCGAACCCCTAGTCCTCCAACCTGGCCTTTGGTCGGGGCAGTCAGTTAGGGTCGGATGGTCTAATAATATACATAGTGGTGGAACATATCCCCCATGGGAGAAAGAATCCTCCTAACATAGCCGTTAGGGTCCTAGACCCAAAATATCAATCAGCAGGGTCCCAGACCCAAAATATAAATCAATGGAGTCCTCGAACTAACATATCCCAGGTGGTCGGACCTTAAAATCGGCATTTGCCACTTAGCATCCCAGTCATTGCCACAAGAACTCAAACCACGGAGAGCGTCACCCAGGTTTCGGCCTCTCAGATGTGGACACTAGAGCTCAGAGCTCGGGGGAGCATTATCCAGGACTTGAGGTATCGAAATAGTCACTCACTCAACCAGTCTATCCAGATCTGGAACTCTTAAGTCAAATCGTGCCCAGAATAAACCAGTCAATGACACTCTCAACATAGGTATCCCACACAACTGTATTGTTACCATCCCTCAAACAAAAACAACTAGTCCCAGCCTCTTGTAAGACGAAAAAGAACTAGTGCACAATGACTTACTGCAGTATATCAGAGTAAATATGTCATAGGTCAATGTAGAGTCGTGCCTAACAAGGCCAAGTATGCCACAATCCAGCCAATCACAAATAATCAAAGTAAAGCACGAGTAACTAAAGCTATATCATATATTTCTCAAATAGTCAAGCCCAACAGAGTCATAGCTATATCATAATCAAGCCACAGAATGACATATAATCAATAAACAGCCTCATAGTCAGCATATCTCCATCACAGATAACTCAGCAGACTCCGTATGATATGGGTTACATCTCCCTACTAAGGTCGCATCCTTATTTCAAGCCTATCAGGGATTCAGTAGCAATGTATACCATATTAAGGATCGCAAGGCTCAATGTAAAGCACAACCACAACATAGTAAGGATATAACATAGTTCCCTCAATTATCAGTTGGTATGCAAGTGTACAATGGCTAACAACCATATGCAGAGGCATGTATGTCACTAGACAGTATAGAATTATGGTCAACCAGAAGCAAGTATACCACAAACTAGTTGGCCACAAGTACCCAGAATAAGCATGCTGTAAGAGTCATATATTCACAATAATACAAGTCCCTAATATTGCATATCGTTAGCAATCAGCCTCACATGTTATCATATATATCAATGATAAGAGGATACACATGAACACAGACAAAAAAACAAGCTCAATATACATACATGTTGCATCTTCTTAGTCCAATCTAGCCATTATCAGGCTCCCTTGTAGTCTAACAGGCCAGAACTTAACTAATATAGCAGCCACAACAAACAGAGACCTCAATACCATAGCCATTGTCCTAGTTCATCATACTAACATATACAGAGCACAACCAACCATATACAACACATATTTTATAGCTCGATCCATAACTGACACATTTCTACACATTCTGGCTCAAATACGCATGGATTTCAACTCAATCTAAAGTTTAGAGAAGCCTAATTTACCTGGAAGGAAACTCCTCATGCTCCTGGTCAGTATGTTTGAGATTCTCCCTTCTTGATAGCCTCTAGATGCTACCCAGCTTTCAAAATATGAATCACAGGGTTAATATGGTTAGTTCAGTTGTAAGATCTCAAAAAATGGGAGGAATTATATTAATTGCACCAAAAATGGGAGAAAATGGGTCCATGTTCAAAACTCCAAACCAACCCCTGTAAAATTATCCCCACATCACCTCGAGTCCCAAGCCAGAAATTGATCTCAAAATAGATCCTAGAAGAGAGAGAAACGGCTAAAAATTAAAGTTGTATTTCTTATTAGAAAATATTTTTTACATAACGTTTTAGTCAAGTTTCACAAAAGTATAGACAAATTGACAAAATCCAAGCATACCACAATGATCCTCTAGAAAATAGAATAATTTAGACGCAAATTTCACTTAATTCCATTGAGAAATGACTGAGATATCGTAATATAATTTTTTACTCATTTCTGATATATAACTCACCAAAAATAGAGGTTTTACCTCAAAATATATTCCAAAATAGAATTCTGACACACCGCAGTATTTCTCACAAATTCATGTCACATAGCCTTTTGAATCACTCAAATCAGATAAAAAATGAGTTCAGAATCTGAGTACAAATTTGAGAGGAGATAGATATATAATTTCCTGGAAACATGTACGTATATGTATAGTGGTACTGGTGCCAGGTCACTTCCATGTGCAGGTGCTAGGTCATGCCACATGGCAAAGGAAGAAGCAAAATATGCCATGTCACTCTCTTTCCATTAACCCTTCAATCCCTTTTATGCAGTTTTGAACTCGTCCAGACTCCAATTTACACAAATTAACTATATAACCATATGAATTTCAACGTTTGGATCCAACAGTGCAGTAAAATTTCCAATAGAGCTTCCTATGATAAACTGAAGGTCCCACTTCCTTATTTGCAATTTCTAATGAAAAGCCACCTGGGGGTCAAAATCGCATCCGGACGTCCCTAGTATCAAATGAAGGATCGTCCTAGACCAAAATTGACGTTGTAAAGCTAACCGCTCAATCAATATTCTCATTAGGGGTATGGTTCCCAAGGGCGTTGACTAAGTCAACTATTAATCGGTTCCGGTGGCTAAATTTGCAAGCCACAATATAATTGCATCGGACATACTCTTACACTAATTTGATAGTTCCAAAGCTAATGAAATCATCAGAATTTCGCTCCGAGACCGTTTACTCGGACTTTACTCAAAAACTCATTTTACAAATATAACTTCACAGTTAACTCAAACATCCACATAATTCCAAAATAACCCAACTAATAGCCATCCAACAAACAAATCACCAATGGCCCGAGGACATTATAAACATGCTCAAATCAACAAAATAACTACAAAATCATAGAAATGACCCGAAATGTCATTGCAATATCCACCACTAATAATACTTTCATTCGTGAAAGTACGAATACAGGAGTCCCTGGCAACTCCAATCCAGACCACATAAGGATCCTTACCCTGAACTCACAGTAATCAGTTAATACAACGATCATAAGCATGTTTAGCATCCAACGACCATTCTAATAATCTCAACTAACCAGAAGTATAGCAACCCATCTATGTGTAACGGAGAATCAATGTAGCAATCTCGAAGAGATCCTCAATGATCAATCGCTCACCCCATCAGCTCAGTCAGCTAGCAGGTAACAAGTTATCAACAAGCTAAGTATACCTGCCCTCAACACATTATCAGATATTTGAATAATCATAGTTGTTTATAATTGTAATCATGTTTTATATATACGGCTTTCACTCCATTAACGGTTCTTTTATGCAAGCAATTCGCACAATCAACCACAAATGGTTCATATTCTAACCAAATAACTATAGACAATAGTTAATCTACCCACACTCACATATAAGGTTTAAACCCGTTTCCCTTGATGCTCAATCCACCAGGCCCGAAAACTATAATAGTCACTAAGGTTACAAGTAGTCAAGACACCATCTTAATATAACAGGTTACCAACATAATAGCGATAAGTATTTCCATCATGACAATAGATACTCAAGAGTAGAATAAATAATGAACATACCACTTATCAGTATTTTCAACAACCATCACACCCTCGCCAAAGCAGCAGACACTTAACATACCACCTGCTAGTATACTTCTTCTATCTTCCTTCATGCCCAGCCACACATATCACAGCCTAGTCATAGTCCTCGATAGCTACTATCAGTCAGTCATATAAGGAGTACAATGTGTAATGGAGGTAAAGTACTTATAGTTACCACCCACTGGCCTCAAACTAGATGACTGAAACTACCATGAGTTAACAGTATATAGTTCTTGCTCGATCTCCATAATCCCACCTAGTACATATGTGTGGGCTCCATTTTTCCTTATTTAGTCATAATTTATGTAACTTCACCCATTTCTTGAGTTTTTACAACCAATGTAACTGTGTTAACCTTGTAAATTATATTTTGGCAGTTAAGTAATGTCAAGAAGAGATTCAGAGGGAAAAACCTTAGGTAGAGTGACTTAAGATGTAAGGAATCATTTCCCAGGTAGGTTAGGCTTTCTTTACACCTTAGAATAAGTTGAAATGCATATGTATGTGAGTTGGTAAGTGTGTGGGAATGTAGTATATATGGGTTGACCTGTGGAATACATGTTGTATATTGCTAGTTGTGATCTGTATGTGATATATATGATGATATGGGGCGACAGTCATTGTATTGAAAACTGTGTTAGCTGTAGCCACTATATTAGCTAAGTTCCGATGTTAGCTGACTATGAGAGGACCCGAAAGGCCGGTTGGGCGGAGAACATGTGACAAGTGTGTACAATGAGCTTCATGCTTGTTTGTATGTGGGGGTGGCTATCCATATCTATTTTGAGTACTTGTGGCTGCCTAAATTGTGATAAAATTGCTTGATTAAACACCATTTCGTGTGGCTTGTGAGTTATATGATCCTGTATCACTATTATCCGTTATGTACTTGTGCTACTAGATAGTGATTGGAGAAAAATTTTGTGTTACAGTTATATTTGTTCTCCTGAGGGAGTCATATGACCTACGATACGAGATATGTTGCTACTGAGCCACTGGAGGGCTAGAGATGGGAGTATGACCCTGATAGTGAGATGGCAGCTATATCTTATGGACTTTTGAGGTTATCTGGAATGAGGCACTATCTATGTGGGTTAGTCTTGGGGACTGGCACCCTATTTAGTGAAGGGCACATTATTAGTGGGTCGGCACATGGTTGCCTTAGGCGAAATCCTTTGTAGAAGCTCAGTTGCGATATGATTATGGGTAGGTGACATCCTTTTGATGGTCTAGCCTCTTTGGCCTTAACTTAAATTACATCGACATGGCCCTATGAGTTGCTTTACATAGAGAAAGGCCTATTAAGGGCCAGATATGGGCTAACGCTATAAGGCATGTACGTTTTCTGATTTAACTCTTGTCTGTGTGAGTGTGTAACCTGATGCTACTATAATATACTAGCTGGGAGACTATTGGAGAGCATTAATAGCTCCAGATGCTACACAGTCTTCTTCCTTTTGATGATCGTTTTTTGTTTTCAGACATTGGCCTTGTGCAGTAGTATCATGTATTGATAGGAGCACTCCTGAGTTTGTATATTATTATGATTATTGTTATATATGTATATGGGTATGTACTTGTGTTTATTATAGATCTTTACAGTTGACTTCCAAGTTGTGGATATGTTGCGGTTATTTATATGGTTGTATAGGTTATGGTTATGATTAGGAAGTTAGGACAGGTACCTTGGGATTGGTAATTGGCTGGTTTGTAGGTGGGAGCTGACAGATGTTATCATAACCAAGACCGAGCCGTGACATGTTAAAATGAGATGTAATGAAGTGCAATTAATATAATACAATATCAAGTAATCGTGATGCACATTTGTCCTATGATACACACTAGTTGATCACCTCAGATCGAAATTCATGAGGGGCTCACATGGATCATGTATCTGCCAGAAGCATTTTCCTTTGATATTTTCTTTCATCTCTAGTGAGTACTATTTTCCTTTAACTTTTTATTATATTTTACCATAACTATTTTTCTCAGGTATTTTTATCATTTCTAGTCAGAATTTTCTATATTTTTATCAAAATAGTAGTACTCAATCAATATTTCAATGCAACACATAATCATATTCCAAATGAGCATGAGAGTATGCAAAGAGCTCACACAATTCATACGTTCAATAATCATGTCAAATTAATATCATCACTATCCAAATATAGAATCATACCACATCATTTCTTGAGTTTTCAATTGTTCATTTGTTATCTTCAGTAAAGCCTACTCATTCTAGAGTCACTATCCCCACAAGTTTTCCTCCATGATGTTCAGCACAATATCCAGCTTATACGACATTCTTTTCAACATCATACTAACAATGTCATAATAATAACTTTCAACAATAGCGCAATTTATTAATCAACACGTGAGTCAATCTAGAAAATATACAACTCTCAATTACGGGAATCACAAAAGTTCAATCAATTATCTTAATTATAAAAGCTAATATCATCAACTATCACTACTTAAATACTCAAGCAACATCAATAATCATATATTAAGTTACAGGTCAAGTTTTCATACATTATCATATAATCGTTTTATTACCCTGATATATCCATTAAGTTATTTCATGCATCATTCATCCACTTTTAAATTTTCATTATTTCCCAACACAGAAAGAAGGAAGATACAAGATTCAATTAAACTTAACAAGATTTATGAATTCACTTACCTCGATAAAGTGAAGAAATCAATACAACACTGGAGCCTTTCCTTTCAAATTGTACTTGAAATACTACAATCGATTCAAATAAGTATTTATAATCAAATTTTAAGTCTAATGATGCCAAAATCATGAAATTTAAGGAAAAAAGACAAAATGGTCTAAAAATTCAATACCAAAAATCTGAGTTTAAATCTAAAAATTTGTACTACAAAATATTCCTCTAAGAATTATGAATCCAATAGTGAAAATCGTTTAAAAGTAGAGCTAAAACAAGCTCAAATTAACCATTTTAGTAAATCTTGAATACTTGAACAAAGTTCCTAAACCCGGTCTTAAATTCATACTCAAATTTAAAATATTTCTTGATAAATACCTCACTCATACTTAGAAAAGTTTAAAAATAAAGTTTCATTACGAGCAGAGCTAATATCGACCTTGAAATCCCCAATTTATCAAATTTTAACTTTATCAGAAAAATATCAAATTATACGCGGTTAATATGATGAAAACAATTAATGAATCAACATGTTTATAACAAAATCGATTTACCCATAATATAAGGATCATAAATATACCTTTTTCATCGAAAACTGAGTCTAAATGAATAAAATTCGGATCATAAATATACCTTTTTCATCCAAAACTGAGTCTAAATGAATAAAATCTCAAATTTTTCAAGCAATTTGTGGATAAAAAAGAAAATCAGATGAAGAAATCAAGAGGAATGCTGAAATGAGAGTTGCGAACTAACTCCCATATTAAATCAATTAAAAAATGCCACGAGAATTACCCCATTCTGAGCTCTAGAACCCCCAATATGCTCAAACTATGAACACAATCTGAAATTTTAAATACCAATGCACTACTGTTTTGCACCAAAAACCAAGAGTTATTTCTATGGTAAAAGACTTTATTTCCTAGTACGACAATGAAATGACCTGATTCTTTTTCTGAATGTCTTAAATAATGATGCGGACTTGCTTCTTCAATCGAAACTCAATTCCAAAATCGTTTTCCCATTCAAATATCATTTCTACTCAACAAATAATTATTTTATATTTTAAGATAAAAGTCCAATCTCGGCTTAACAAAAATGTACCAAACTTTCCAAATCATTCTTATAATTCATTCTCAAAATTTTAGAAGTTGTTTTTAGATCCTTAGATAATGAACCCTTTAATTGCCATAATTTGTTGAAAAAATGCCAAAGCATCCAACAAGCTTTAAAACTCAACCAAAACTTATTTGACACTTCAGAATACAAATTAAATATGCCATTAGTTTGAAATAACATTTCGAACTCAATGAAATCATTAAAACATGAATCTAAGATCTTTTTACTCAAAATTCATTTAGTTGCAATCATACTAATTCAAGGCTCAAAAAATCAAAATGTCCTCGAAACTCCCAAAAAATATACTAAAGATCACTATAAGAAAATAGGTCTTTAACGAGGAAAAATTTTATTGCTAAAAGTATAAATCCAGTCGTTATTGGTCAATAACAATCGGTAAAAATCTGGTCGTCATCGATCGTTAAAAGCTCTGTCATTAAAAGTTTAGCGACCAGATTAAATACGGTCGTTAAAAAGCTTTAACGACAACAAAAATCCAATCGTTGTACCTCTTTTCAGCAATCAAAATTTTTCTTCACTAATTGATATTCTAGTTATTAAAAGAAAAAATAGGCAAACCAAGTGCACTTTTGGGCAAGGATCCGACCACAAAGATCAATTGTACGTAGTCTTACCTTGCATTTTGGCAAGATGATGTTACTAAGGTTTGAACCCGTAACCTTGTCACGACCCGCTCCCGGGGCCGTGACTAGTGCCGATTAGGCACTAATTCCAAATACTAAACACGCTTGTCACATTATAGACTTAACAATTCTACAGAAAATCCGGCAGAGTTTCCTTTGTTTTACTGACTAAACCCACCTGC
>JAOTQR010082562.1:0-38689 GCA_025774065.1 Solanum ossicruentum
TTTCAAGATTTATCCTCAAGGTGAGTTATTCTTCATAAATTTCAATCTACCCAACCCAAATTTCTTTATCTATTCATATATCTCTAATAGAATCTTACATCATAACCTAGGATTTCAAGATGATGAATTCAAGAATCCCAAGAAAGGATTTCTTGATTCTTCTTTTTCAGGAACGTAGGGTTCTTCACCAAGAACTCTAAAATATTCCAAGTCAAGCATTCAAGAATCAAGGAGAATCCCTTTAAATAGTGTCTTTACAAGTTCTTCCTCTCTAAAGGAACTACCAAGATCAAGGATTTTCTTCAAGAATGCTAGTATTCATCAAATTTTGATTGTAATATCAAATTTCTAGGTATGTAAGGTTAAATTGAAAGCATGAGATTCTTCACCCATGTGCCCCAAAGATGGTCATAGATAAGTTGAGAGTCCATGAGTCCCCATATATAATTTGTTGAAGTATTATCTTGATTAAATTCTTAAAAAAAATGTTACTTACATGTACTTTTATGCGTTGATGGTCATCATAAACTTGTTTTCTTGAATTGAATATTTTGAATGAGAGATTGTATAAATCCTATATGTTAACTTTTGGAAGTGTGCAAGAATAGACTTAGGAGATGTGTCTAGCGCCTTGATGATGTAAATGTGCTTGTTGTTGTGGTTCTAATCCTTGAATGTATTCATGATGATGTTGATGGGATTGGTTGAGATTGATGTCCTTAAAGTCTTAAAGAGGTTGAATTTTATTTTGAAAGATCACCCCTACTTCACTAAGTTGATGATAAATGAGGCGTGTGATGTTCATTGTCCAAAAGAGACTAAGTGATGAGAAATCTTTATGTTTGATAGCTTATGAGCATGTTGAGTCGTACGAGGAGTATTGAGCACCAAAATGAGAAGTGTAAGTTCCACTCGCACTAATTAACTACATCTCCAGCGTAGGAGAGTATTGGAACATGACATATGGATGTTTCCATAGTCCAAAAGAGGACTTCACAGATTTATAAATCAACTGACAAGCTAGACTCGTCCTGTACCCCGGCAAGGTACTAAATGGATGTGGTAATGACATCACTTCATTGTATCATCACTGGCTCATAAGTGATGGTTGTCGTTTAGAAAAACTCCCAGATAGGTTCTATCTTAATAGTACTTTGATGTTGATGTGATGGTATGATGTGATTGATGTTGATAAGTCATTTTCTACTCTTTATTCTTACATTAAATAGACATTTGATAGTTTGATTTGTTATTTTTCTAAGTTAATGTTGTTTCATATTATTATACCTATTTTGATTTTACTCAGTTATTTTATATACCAGTACATTTCCTGTACTAGTGTCCCCATTTAGGACTACATCATTTCATGATGTAGATACAAGATTTAGAGACCGTCAACAGGCGCATCGTTGAGAATTTGAGACGTTCAGCTGATTGGTAAGCCTCCCCTACTTCGGAGGATTTGTTACTTTATTTTCAACTAGCTTAGAGTTAGACTTGCTTAGCTTTATTTTGATTGAGGCAGCCATGAGTCTATCATTGGCACCACCTTATAGTGATAGAGGCTTCATAAACTAGAGTTGAATGTTGATGTATGATTGTGAGCTAGTTCTTCCTACTAGCCTTTTATTATAATATTATTTTAAGACTAGATGATGATATGCCATTTATTCCCGTATGTCTTCCGTTGATTAGTAGAATATATGAATGAATGAATATGATGAGGCCAAGTGGTTCAATTGGAAACTAGCAATAGTCTTTGTGTGCTAGTTACCTCTAGGGTATCCTACCGGGGCATGACAAACTTGGTATTAGTGCACGAGTTTAAGTGTCCTAGGGAGTCTACGAAGTTGTGTTTATATGTGTGTGTTTTTGACCACACTTCTTAAGCAGGGGCCTATAGGACATTAGAAATTATCTCAATTCGATCTTATTCTAAATTAGTGTAATAGAGTTAAACTCTATGAAAGCTCTCTTCTGATTCATGCACTGCTCAAAACCTTTCGACTATGCATAATTCATGAGGTGGCAAAGACAGTAATGTTCAAACTTTTACCCATAAGATCCCTCCAGTATAAGTAATCAGAATGGTAGAGAGACTGCACCAAGCTTGAGAAGCCAACTAGTGTTACACATATGAATCATGTATTTTAGTTAGCTCTAGAGGTACCAAGACCCTTTTTCTTCAAAACTTGCACTCGAAGTTACCCATGACAGAGAAACTTATGTCTCCAAAGAGATTAATGTTACCACCTAAGAGTGAGATGTGAGGTCTTCTACCACCCTGAGAAGAGCTGTCATTCCAAAGCTAGAATGATGATGATAGTAAGAAAAAGATGAGATAGTAAGAGTGATTGTTGATTGGGGCTTGTAATTAGAGACATATACCTATTAGGTAAGTAATGAGATGATGAGTTGATTGCCATAAGTTTGATGAAAAAGTGATGAGTACCCTATGACTGCACTGATGAGATATATATATAGAGAGAGTGTATGTATGTCAGGCTATGATAGAGCATGGTGAAACTAGAATTAAGTTAATACTGCTGTGTTATAGTATTTATACTGTTGAGGGTGAAACGTAGATGTTTAATAAGGGGAAACAGAGCACCTTTGAAGTGATATATCAAAACTAGGCTTATGAATTTAAAGTAAGAGTTCATGAGATCCATTGAGTTATGAGTCTTAGCTAGATAAGGAAATATGACTGAATAGGTTAGTGGTACTAAGTTGTAAGGAAAGTGATGTTATGGGCAGAGTACAAATGCCCCTTAGGTAAGACAAGTAAAACGAGGATAGCTCAATAGATAAGAAGAGACTTGAGATATGTAACCATGATTTTGTAAAGATGTATGGCGCTCTAAGCCATGAATACTATAAGAATCCAGATAGTATATTTGAGTTGTCAATGTGGAGTAGGCTGATGTAATCATTCCATGTCATCCTGTGCAACTAGGTTGTTTGGGGTGTATGGATAGATGATGATAAGTTTTCGCATTATAGTCTATGGCTTATACAAATGAGTTTATGAGAGCACAAAAGTTGAGCGTTAGTAGGCAAAAGAAGAGGTTGATTGTTACATATATGAGAAATGGTTATGTGTGATAATTAGGATGTCAAGTATAGAGGGAGATTTCCATAGAGACAAAATGAAGCTAAGAGTGGTATCTTTGAAAAGAGTCTTAGTAGATAATTTGTTTATGCGAATATAGTCTGATAGAAGAGTTTAAGATACCTATTCTTGTAGGTAGTGATTCCTTGACCGAGTTAAGGTATATGCTTATAGCCTAGTGAAGGAATTTGATTCCAAATATAGAGAGAGGACATTGAGATATAAAGGGGAGATGACAACGTGAGGATAAGAAGTGATGAATTCATTCATTAATCTTGATCTTACCCCATGAATCCAAAAGTTTCCAGTCCTATGTTTAAGGAGATATGACCTGAGTTTTACACTACATATAGTTGTGTGAACTCAGAATGAGTCTTGATAGATGAGAGATATTGTAATCTATGAATGCTCAGAAAAGATTTCTCGATTGAATCGTGCTAATGATTTTTTGTTCTAAGCTATTTGAGTAATCTACCTTTCCAGTTTTGATAGAAATGTTGATGATAATAGGCGAGTTATGGGTGATAGGAGAGAATAAGTGTCCTTGAATTATGATAATGTAGTTGAGTTCCTATCATTGAGTTAATATCCCTTTTGATCCTTTGTATACTTGAGTATGCAAGTCCTTGATATTATTCGTGCCTAATAATGATGCTGGAGAAAAAGTTTAAACTTTAGATATTGTGTTCAAATTCTATTCTTGAGAATAAGTATTCGAGTATCTGAGTATTTGAGTCCTTGATTTTATTCGTGCTTCTTTTTTTTGCATGAAGAGGTAGTAGTTTGAGGTTTTGACAAAATGGGAGATTATGAGTTCCTCCAGGTCCAAATCGTGATGCTGATAATAGTACAGTCATGATGAGGGTATATAAGGAGGAGTGAGTGTATCCTTATTATGATATTAGTGTTAAACTTGTGTCCTGTAGAGATAGTGATAGGAGAGAGCAGAGATATAACACCTTATGATAGGTAAGAGTGTGTTGGTGTGACTCTGAGTGAGAACTCATTGATGGAGGTAGAAGTGTTAAGTAGACTTGGAAATTCTAAGGTATAATTGAAGTTGTTAGAGTGATAGGCTTGATTCATAGTTGTTATTATGCGAGTATCGATGTTAGACTAGTGAAGACTTCACAATAAGGGCTTGAAGAAGAGTACTGAAGTAGTGAAGAGGACTAATGATCTTTTAATAGAAGCTCCTGTGGAAGTTTAGAGCTGAGTATTGAGGATTAGCTTTATAGAAATATGATCCTCTTGTGAATAAAACATTGAGGCTCAGAAATAGGCTTGAGAGGAATAAGAGGATGTGGATAGGTAGAGAGTTGAGTAAGAGATATAAGCTTAGGTTGAGGGAGTAGCCTGCTATGAAAGTGAGTACAATTGAGATAAGGAGCTAAGCTTGAGAGTTATACATAGAATCTTATGTATCAATGGTCCCATTCTCCATTAGAGTTTATGGATTCCTTCCTAAGTTAGAAATGTTGAATGTCGAGGTGTTCAAATGATTCGAATTGACTGAGTTATGATGTTCCATTCGTGCTTGATGGTAAACATGTCTAAAAGAGTATTCTACTCTTGATCAAAATGGATTTGTCTATTTTGAGTGACTTGCAACTATTTAGATTGGTTGATTGAGTATTGAAAGGAGTCTTGATGTTATTCGTGCTTAATGATAAGAATGTTGAAGGTAATGTCCTTACCCTTAACTAAATTGATTGTCTTTTCTTGAGTGGGTTGTCTATTCACAAGTCTGAATAGGGATTGTTGATAGTGATGAGGAGTCGAAAGTTTGATTGACAAATGGGAGTGTTAAGATGAATTTTGAGTCTATTCGTTCCTTGATATCCATCTTACTCACCATTCTATGACAAATGATCCCAAGGGGGAGATAATGTAACACCCTATGAAATGTCTGAAATACCCTTAGAATGGAATCATGTGCATAATGTGTCTTTTGAAGCTCTAATGGAAATTTTGAGACCGGATTTGCGATCATTATGAAAAATTGAGTTAGAAAATGGACAAGCTCAAACTTTAGAGCCACCGGATCGAAAAATAATCTTTTGATCCAAAATGAAAAATAGTAGTTATGCGTACCCAAGGCGTGACATGCCTGGGAGGTGGACATGCCTTGTACTTTTTTGAAATTTTCATTTTTCTTTGAGGGGTATTATGGTCAATTCTCACGCCGTCCTAAGTTCAATAAACGAATTTAAGGGATCCTTTACATTAAGCCTAGTCCATAGAATTTCTACCAACTATATTTTCGTATGAGTAGATAGAAGGATCAACTTGGAATGAGAATATCTCCTAGAGTATAATGAGTTAGGTAACCCATAACATATCAAATCAAAAATATTTGAATTAGCTTTCCAACACATCTAATTTCCCCTTAATCAGATTTTGTAGCATAAAGTTATGACCACTTTATTGGAGGAATGCTGAGTTATCTGATGGTCCACTCCTGGAGCGCGTTGTGGACCAAACGCGTACCCTTACTAGATAAGTAATGACTTTTTTTTCTTTTTATTTTCAGGGTACTTTTAACCCAAAAAAATTGGTGGTCTATTTAAGGTCCCAAAATGCATAAAACGTCAACTTTCATAACCAAAACCCTTTCCCTTCACTCCTAAACATAAACACTCAAGAATCATCAAGAAAGTCATCACGTTAGGATTAGCTTTCAAGATTCATCCTCAAGGTGAGTTATTCTTCATAAATTTCAATCTACCTAACCCAAATTTCTTTATCTATTTACGAATCTCTAATAGAATCTTATATCGTATCCTAAGGTTTCAAGAAAATGAATTCAAGAATCGCAAGAAAAGATTTTTTGATTATTCTTTTTCAAGAACGTAGGGTTCTTCACCAAGAACTCTAAAATATTCCAAGTCAAGCATTCAAGAATCAAGGAGAATCCCTTTAAATAGTGTCTTTCTAAGTTCTTCCTCTCTAAAGGAACTATTGAGATTAAGGATTTTCTCCAATAAAGCTAGTATTCATCAAATTTTGATTGTAATATCAACTATCCAGATATATAAGGCTAAACTAAAATAATGAGATTCTTCTCCCATGTGCCCCATTGATGGTTATAGATGAGATGAGAGTCCATTAGTCCCTATACATAATTTGTTGAAGTATTATCTTGATTAAATTCTTAAAACCAATGTTACTTACATGTATTTTCATACGTTAATGGTCATCATAAACTTGTTATCTTGAATTGAATTTTTTTCATGAGATATTATATAAATCCTATATGTTAACTTTTGGAAGTATGCAAGAATGGACTTAGGATATGTGTCTAGAGCCTTGATGATGTAAATGTGCTTGTTTTTGTGGTTCTAATCCTGAGTTGAATGTATTGGTGACGATGTTGATGGGATTGGTTGAGAGTGATGTCCTTCAGGTCTTAAAGAGGTTGAATTTGATCTTGAAAGATCGTCTCTACTTCACTGAGTTGATGATAGATGAGACGTGTGATGTTCATTTTCCAAAAGAGACTAAGTGATAAGAAATCTTTATGTTAGATAGTTATGAGCATGTTCAGTCCCAGGAGGAGTATTGAGCATCGAAATGAGATGTGTGAGTCCCACTCGCACTCATTAACTACGTCGCAAGCGTAGGAGAGGATTGGACCATGACATATGGATGTTTCCTCAATCCCAAAGAGGAGTTGATAGATTTATGGATCAACGGACAGACTAGACTCCCCTTTATCCCAACAATGTATTAGACGAATGTCACAATGACACCACCTTGTTATATCATTACCGGCTCATAGGTGATGATGTCGGTTAAACAAACTCCCAATTAGGTTCTATCTTGATAGTACTCTAATGATGATGCGATGGTATGAGATTATTGATGTTGATGAGTCATTGTCTACTTCTTTATTCTTGCTTTAGATAGACATTTGACAGTTTGATTGGTTATCTTTCTAAGTTGATGTTGTTTCATATTACTCTACCTATTTCTATTTCAATTAGTCATTTTACATATCAGTACATTCCATGTACTTATGTCCCCCTTTGGGACTGTCTTATTCATGATGTAGATACAAGATTTGAAGATTGTCAACAGGCGAATTGTTGAGGATTTGAGATGTTTAGCTGAATAGCGAGCCTCCCCTATTTCGGAGGATTCATTACTTTATTTTCATCTTATGTTAGAATTATATTTACTTAGCTTTATTTTGATTGAGGTGGGCATGAATTTTTCATTGGCACCACCTGATAGTGATAGAGGCTTTATAAACTAGAGTCTAATGTTCATGTAAGATTGTGAGCCAGTTCTTCCTAATAGACTTTTATTATAGTATTATTTTTAGACTAGATTATGATGTGCCCATTTAATTCCTTGTGTCTTCTGCTGATTAGTAGAATGTGTGAATTGAATGAATGTAATGAGACTAAGTGGTTCGCTTGTGGACTAGCAATAGTCTTTGAGTACAGGTTACGTCTAAGGCACCTTCCTGTGATGTGACATTTATTTAAGTCTATAAACGTCTTGAATAATTGGGATTGTCTTTTTAATTTATAAAAGAATGTGAAAATTTTTGGAACCTAACCAAATAATCTTATCTTACATGTATGTAAATATATTTTTTATATTAACATGTTAAATTTAATATATGTGTGTGTGTGTGTGCGTGTGTGTGTGTGTGTGTGTGTGTGTGTGCGCGTGTGTATTTTTTTATATAAAATTTTCAAAAATAAATATAACCTAGGTCTTAGGCCTCTAGGTGATTTAACTATTTTAGGTCTTTGCTCTGTAATCAGGTTCTAATTAATTAGGCTTAAATTAAAAGATATCATAATAGAAACTCCATCAAACAATATGACACAACTTATGCCAACATTCTTATATAATATTCTTGATCAAATAATATGTTAAGAAGATTTTCCATTCTTGGATCAAATAATACATCTAGAAGTTTTAGATCAAGTAATATGGTGAAATAAAGTGTTTCTTCAAAAATATGTTTGTGAACAAAATATTTTAATAGTAGTGTAGTTTGAAGTGAAATTTAAAAAATAGAAACTTCAAAAATTAATCAAATCGTACTGATACTAAATAGAAACCGATAATATTGGGATTTTTTTGACAAATATTAATTTTGACTATACATTATAAAATATCCAAATAGTTGAGATGATATAATTTTTAAAAAATAATGCATCAAACCATTCTATTGACACCCCTTTCTATCAGATCACCCAGAGGTTTTCGTGAATAGACAAAAACACTTAACTTGCGCTAAGTCTTTGTGGATCACTAGAAAATTGGGTACGTACTGGGTCACACCTCTAGAAATAACTATTTATAGATTTTGACAAATCAGAAGACTTGCTTAGAAGTTTTAGCAACACATTGTGTCTTCAATCTTTGCCTAAATCAACTCCAAGTGACTCAAAATTTTATATTCAACCTTCTAAAATCAATTGAAATAATTCTCAATAGTTAGATTCAACCCTAACATTAAAAAATCAAATAGACCTATTTTGGCTTCTTTAATAATTAAGCCTAACAAAATTAAACAATAGTGTTCTTCAAAGGGATTCTATGGCCCAAGTCTAAATAAACCATAATGAGAATGAGTTTTCAGTTTTCTACGCACTTACATATTAAAAAAAGGAGGGGTAGTTTTTATGCATATCTACATTTGACAAACTTTTTAAATCGAAGACAAAAGACACTATACTTTATACGATCATTCAGTGAGAATTTTTGTATTGGATCATTTGTGATCCAGTATATATATATATATATATAGATAGATAGATAATTAATTGAGTTGCAAAAGTATTGTACACTTGAAAAATTCAAATTACAACTTTTTAATGCAAATCCAACACAAAATATTCAAGAATTAACAATGACAATACATTAAATGGGAAATACCTAAATTACATAAATAAAATGAGTTTGTACAAATACTCATATAAAAGTATCTATCCTACATCTCTATTTTTATAGGAGAACCCTACATCTAAGCAGGAGCATCCATCCTATCTAAATAATGAGGACAACAATAACTGAAATAAAAAAATCATGCAACAACTACAAACACTACTAAAAAATCACCGATGAGAGCATACATAATCCATGCCAGCAATGCTTTTGGTGTTTCCCTCTTTATGGTGTCTTTCTATTGAGCAATTGTATGATGTGTAAAAATAAATAAAGTCATCAACACCTGTAAATGTAATTCACATTAATTAATATGGATTTATCTTAATTAATTTAGAAAGTTATATTTGGTGCTTGTGAATTACTAGCAAAAGAGTAAGCCTATAGAAAGATAGGGAAGAACCACTGACTAACAGTCTACAGGTACTTTTTTTATCTAACGAAGGATTGGACATGTCCATTCTACAGAACTAAGATTTAAACTGAATAGAATCTCAAAGCTCTTATGCAACTATCTAAAAAATGAAGAACCACTACTTATAAATAAGGGCAAGTGAAGTGAGTAAGTATGCACCAAAAAAGCTAAATACAAAATATCCTCATGGAAGTATGAAACATGGAGGGAAATTACAACAACCAAATACCTACTTATTCTACTCTATAAATATTAAACTGCAACTCGACGTATACCTAATATTCATGCTGTGACAAAGAGAAAGAAAGATTGTAGAAGTAAGGAGACCACAAAAAGACCTAAAGTTTATTAATAATATGGGTGTCTTACTTAATTGATGAAACACTAACGACAAAAGGGGAACAAGGTCAAGTAATCCTCAATTATGGAGGTATACAAGGCCTTTAATTTGTCTAAGTAGGTTAGAAATGGACTTGATATCATTTCTAAAGAAGAAAAGTAAATTCTTTCCCTTTTTTATGTCTTTTCGAGCTCCTTACTTGACCATGTGAGTTGTTTGAGCAATAGATCAAAATACATAAATTTAATTTTCAGAGAACCACAAAGCACAATGTCATTAGACATTTAACTAGCAACTGATAATCCAATATTTTACTTATCAAAATGTTAGAACCAACGAAATGAAAATTTTACTAATATATAGTAATGATATTCATGTAACAGGGTGAGAATCCCAAATCATTGTCACTGTGTTCGAGAAAATGCTCAAAATAATAAGAGTGATACCTTAATCTATTATGGAAGAGGTATTTTCTATAAACAAGATCTAAAAGAAATGATAATTAATGTTAGAGATAACATAATTACTAGTACACTGAAAATAATTAATATTTCATATTAGAGAACATAGAATTTAAAAGCCCAAAAGCGTAGAGATGTAGTTTAAGAAGAGCTTATTGCATGCTTAGCACAACCAAATTGGAGAACCACAAGATAAGTCACAATTATAGTAGTTTCTCAACCCGCTGCTTGCCGACTAAAAGTAGTGTCTGTACCATTCTCCATTTTACTGACTACTACCAGAGACAGTTTTCTAATATTTGAGATAAAGGAAATAATATATTGTTAATCTTTTGTTCATATATGAAAGAATTCAAGTCATAACTAACCATAACATAAAATGGTCTATTGTCAAATCAAATCATAAATATTATGATATGGAGATTTCTATTTTTATTACTATATTTGTTTTCTTTTCCCATATATGTAGCGTAAATAAAATATTTTTTTCTCGTTAAACCTGGGTCATGGACCCGCTTTATTAAATAAACAGAGGAATTGCATAGGCCCAACATAGGAAATATTATTGAGCCCAAATACGAAATAAAAAGGGATGGCTAGAAAGCCTACTGACATAGTCAAAGAAACTCGGCAAACGCAGGGTTTCCTGAAACGATACCAAAAAGTGCTCCAAAATGTACCTCAAAAGAGCTTGATATTGTAACTTCCAAACATCCAAAAATCCGTACGTGAAATAGAAAATCCAACTTCATATTCTTGATTAAGGGCAAAATTGAGTGGGAAATAGGTCTAACCCTGATTTTAAAGCAACTGTAGAAAAATTTGATTTTTCCAAGTTTGTGCAAAATAATGGCGATCTGCGATGGTACCGCGACGCGCAGCTATCACGGACCAGTGTAAAATTTTTTGCTGTGAAAGGTCTACGTCGCGGAATAGACGCGGACCAGTACATTATGCTGATAATGATTTTTATCTCAGTTGGGATTAGACTTTCAATTGGATGTGTCCTGGTCAAATCGTTAACGACAGATCCCTGTAGACGTACTAAGACCTAAGTCCTGCCATGCATGAAAAAACCTATATATAGCTATATTTTACCTTCATATTATACAAGGCATTCACCAATACTCTGTCAAAACACTTAAATAAATATTATACCCCAAATTTCAAGTCCCAAAACTTATTCGGATCTTAACGATTTCACTCAAGCTTTAAGTCTCCATTTCCAATCTTCGTTAAGAATTCTCTAAAGTCAACATATGTTCATTTCAACCATTGGGTTCTTTCTCCCATGGTGCCCAAGCTTCCTTTCTACCTAAATCTTATGTTTCTAAGTTGATTTAATTTTGAGTTTTACTTACTATAAATTTGACTATGAACTATGTTGGGGTTTTGTAAAAGTGTGACTGTTTATGCATGTTTTGAGTTATGAATCTTGGATCTATCTTGAGCTGTGATGAACGATTTTGATGTATATTGCATGATGGTATTACCATGTATTGGTGGGTAGTTTGTCATTGGATTTTCTTGAATGATTTCACTCTTGAATTGCATGGTTGTACACTAGCATTACACGCCCGTCAATTTTTTAATAAAATGTTTGGTTATGGATCCTTGAGTTGTTGGAGGTCTAAAGCATGGGTTATGATTTGAATGAGTTTATGATGATGAAAGGAATGTATATATGTGTCATTTTCCTCTATTGTTTTTTGAGTTGACCAAGCCTCACTCGGGGGGTTGTAGGCTCGGGTAACCATATTGAGGGGTTGGTACCTCGATTGCCTCGCTTGGGAGGTAGTAGGCCTGACTGACCACATTGAGGGGTTGGTACCTTAATTACCTCTCTTGGGAGCTAGTAGGTCCGTGCTACCATGATTTGGAGTTATTTACCTTAATAACCACATTGGGGGGTTTGTACCTCGATTGCCTTGCTCAGAGGTAGTAGGCACGTGCTACAATGATTGGGGGGTATAGTCCAATAACCACATTGAGGGGTTTGTACCTCAATTGCCTCTCCAAGGGGGTTGTAGGCCTTGGATATTATATATTAATGGTCACTTCTTACACATGTATTATGTTCTATGTAAGCATGATTTAATCTAAGCATTATCTATGCATGCCATATTGCTATGTGCTTATTCATTTCCTATGTTTATGCATTTTGGTTATGTTGCTTATCTCTTTTTGCATTTCATTGTAGATACTTAATACAGTCAAATGTACTAATGCATACTCTATGCCTACATGATATTACCATGTAGGAATCGAAGCTCCTATTGATTCTCCTTCATGTCGCTAGATGAATTTTTCAAGTAAGCTTTAGTGAGTACTCATGTATGAGGACAATATGTACTTTATTGCATTAGTGTGCCTAGACTTCATCTTGTATATTTCAAATACTTATGGTCATTACTATAAGGGTGAGCCCGGTTACTTATCTTGGCCCTCGCTAAGTTTTATGTCTAGAGGTATTGTTGGACAAGTCATGTAAATATGCTATAAGCGAGACTCTCTTTTGACTCTTTATGTTTTATGATGTGAAGTAGTTCCCTCATCCCCTTGCCTGTAACGACCCCAAAAAGTCTCAAAAATGTACCTTGGAAGTACCAAAATCGTAATTTTCCACATATCTAAAACTCCATTTGTTATTTTGAAAATCCAACTTCCGATTCTTGTTCAAGGAGTAAAATTAAGTGGTAAATGGGCCTAACTCAAATTTTAGAGCAACCATATCAAAATTCGAAAATCATAAAAAAAACGATTTAGGAGTGTCAACTTTGAAGATGCATATCTCTTACCACACATAGAATTGGGTGGCCTACAACCTACAAAATTAAATTCATTTGAATTAGCTTTCAGACGCACTTGGTTTCACCTCATTCTGAGGTGGTTGGAGAAGTACACCAGTTGGCTATATTAGGAATGAGGTTGGGTGAAGTTGAGAATAGAGATTTTCTCCTAAGTGGGAGATAGTGTCCTTAGGAACTAAGGTAGGTTATGTGAGCCTAATATTGAAGATTCGAGGGATATTTATAGGTAGGATGGTTTTAATTTGACCGGACTTGGTAATTTGTGCCATAGAGGAAAATGAGGCTTATTAGGAGGGAGGTTAAGAAGCAAAGATGTAGTATCCGTTAAGAACCATTGGGGGGATCAATAATTTGAAAGTGTCACTGGAGAAGATGAGGCGATCTTGATGAAGCGACATCCCTATCTTTCCAATCTACCTAAGCGTAAGGCATTAGGTTCTTTCTTTTCCCAAGCGGTCCCAAATCCTTTCAATTCTTGAGTCTCATGACATGACATGCTTGCATATGCATTGAAATGATTTATATTATGTTGAAGATGAATTAATTACATTTTGGCTTTAGTTTTAACTACTTTATGATTTTCAACTAGTACACTATGCATTGATCTTATGGTTGGAGGTTTCATGTTCTAAGTCAAGTTTTTCAAGCTTGATTCTTCCACATTCGAGGATGAATGTTCCCAAGGGGGAGATATTGGGACACGTTGTAACTCCATGCTCTCATATATCCATGTTTCAAGACTTATTTGTTTATGTAGGGAGTGATTTAGGGTTATGGCAGACTTCTTGTACTTAGAAAAGTTCAAGACTTCCCTACGAATTGAGTTTTGGGTGTTTGTTTATGTAAGGGTCAAATTGGAATAAGAATAACATTTAACACAATGGAATTGGACAACCCACAGCATGTCAAGTGAAACCCCTTTAAGTTAGCTTTCCAACGCACTTGGTTTTACCTCATTCTGAGTTAGGATGAAGGACCTAAGAATATTTTTGTAGAATCATCCCGTGCCGTGATGCCACACGGGCCATGTGGCATCTCACGAGGCATGTGACTGGCCTGGGGACTAAAATGGCCACTTTGTGGCCAAGTCATATGCCTTGATAGGCCACACGAACCGTGTGGTATGGCACAAACTGTGAGGTTTCTAGAGCAAAAATTTTTCTAAGTGTAAAATTATCGTCTAATAACATTCACGACTTTTTCTAAGTATGGTTTGACGGACCAATACAAAGACCATATGACCTCACATGGCTAGTGAATCAGTCCGAGAAGTGATAATTAGGTAATAAAAAATTCCAAGTGTTGGCCAAGTTTCCAGTTTCCAAAAATTGTCTTAAGTGTTGGTTCATGGGCACTCCACACGAACCGTGGAGTGCCACACGAGCCGTGTAACCTCAAGTGAGGCCACACATTATCAATTTTCCTATCTATTCACTAATGGAATTTTCGTGAATCTAATCCATTCTAATGAACTTTTTAAACTTCCAATGCTATCTTAACCTCCCCAAAAGAAGTAAACCCTATTCAAAAGGATTAAACTCATTACTCTCAACTTGAACACACTTTCAAATTCTCTCAAGAGCCTCCATCTAAACCCCAATGCAAATTCAAGGAAACTCAAGAGCATGTTTTGGATTCCAAGACCCACTTCCAAGCTCCATGTCTTTCACAACCCAATTCCAAGAAATTCAAGGTCTAAGGTATATGGGTTTCAACCATTGGGTCCTTTCAAGCATAGTGCCCAACCTTCTTTTTTACTTATGGATCTTACTTATTATGAATTTGACTATGAACTATATTAGGGTTTCATAAAAGTATGATTATTTAAGCATGTTTTGAGCTATGAATCTGTGATCCATATTAAGACTTGGAGAAGGATTTCAATTTAAATTGCATGAGGGTATTACCAAGTTGTCATGATCCAAGCCTAGGGCCTAGACAAGACACGACAAATGGGGAACCCAAAGGGACCCCAAACAAGCCTCTTTACTTTTCATTACACCTCTTTGGTCGCAAAAGTATATAAAAACATTCAAGAGCAAGTATAGTGTGAAGGGGCTAAAGGAAAAGCTTGCACAATATCATATTCAAGAGACAAGAGTCAAACTCATATCAGAGGTACATAACATGTCCAACAACCACCTCTATTACAAATATAAGAGCGGGGGCCAAGACTAAGCAACCGGGCTCATCCTTATAGTCAAATAGAATATAAAGAAGAGTGTCTCAATAAATTACATGAGAGCATAGACTAAGGTCTCCAAAGTGGAGGACTCACCAACTAGCTTGAGTAGCTCCGAACAAGCCACGTGGAGGAGGATGATCAACTTGGGCTCCAGTTCCTATATGGTGATATCATGTAGGCAAGAGTATGTGTTAGAACATTTGAATGTACTAAGTATGTAGGATGCAATTCAACAATAGATAGGCATCATGATCAAAAGACATAATATTAAGCAATAGGCATAATATAACAATATTATATGTATAATCAATGCTTAAGTAAATCATGCTTAAGTAACTTATGCTTATATAGGATATCATATGTGTAGAAGAGACCAAGCTAGATTTTCAAGGTAGAAACCCCTTGGTGGTTGTGTGGTGCAAACCCCTCACGTGGTTGATGATAGTCAAACCTTATCACCATGGCCTCAAAGTACAAACCCCTCACATTGTTGACAAGTATGAACCCCCACCTCGGTTACATGGGCTCTTGTCCCCTAAGATTGGATATGGTCTAATGCACTACTTTTTATGGTGTATATCATACATAAGCTCATTTCGTCATCATAAAGTCAATCACATCATAACTCTTGCTTTGGACCTTCAACTCATTAAGAAACCATATTCGGATATTTTATCAAACATTTAGAGGGTGTGTAATGCTAAAACCATGAAATATAGAGATGAAATGATGCAAGAAAATTCATTGTAAACCATCCATCATCACCTTACAACACCCTCAAGAAACATATGTCAAAACCCCTTCTCAAATCTTACAATAGATCAAATATATATAGCTCAAAACAAAGCAAAACAATCATAATTTCTCATCGCTTTAACATAGTGTGCAGCGAAGTTCACAATAAGCAAGGCCCATTTGTAAATCAACTTTAAATCATGCAATTTTAGTTAAAGAAGGTTAGGGCACCAAGGAAGCAAGGACCTAATGGCTGAAACCCACATACCTTATCTTAGAGATGAACTTGGTAAAGATTGCAAATGGACAATTGAAGCTTGAAGAAGAACCTTGAAGGAGAACCTTAGCTTGGGATAAGGGTTGGGAGTTTAATTTTGGAAGTGAAAATATGGCTAAGTGTTTGAGTGAGCATTCGAAAATGTTTAGGATGATATGAGGATGAAATAAGGTTATGTATGGGTAAAAGCATGTTTGGGATCACTTAGGACCAAGACTTGAAAGTCTGGGACTAAGTAATAACAACAGTCCACTTTTGTATATGCGACGCAAATTTGCCACTAGAAATTGCATGTTTTAGAATTTCACAATTGCTAATCTTTCGCTCTTAAATCGGGGTTAGATCTTTTTTCACCTAATTTTGACCCCTTGAAATAGAATATGAAGTTGGATTTTCTAAATAGCAAATGAATTTTAAAATATATGGAATTTAAGATTTTGGGTATTTCGAGGCACGTTTTTAGACACTTTTTGGGGTCATTTCAGTATCTCTCCCTTGGGAACATTCATCCCCGAATGTAAAAGAGACGTACAAGAAAAGAGTGATCACAAACAAATCATCCCTAACAAGAATGCAACATCACATTTAAAACACCATTTTCAAAATCTCAACTTAAGTGTAAAATCATCGTAAACTTGCCAACTTAAACATGAATGTATATGAATGGCATAGGGGCTGAAATACAAGACTTTAAATAACAATGGGGAATTAAAATTGGTACCTTAGGCTTGAGTTGAGCAGAAAATATAAGTATACTGCTTTTGCATGTCTGCTTCGGCTTCCCAAGTAGTACTTTTGATTTGTTGGTTCCTCTAAAGGACCTTAATGGATGCCACCTCCTTGTTCCTCAATCTTTTCACTTGCCTATCCACAACCTGAAGCAGAACCTCCTCATAGTTCAAGTTATCCTCAACGACACCCACCACATAAAGAGGCACAATAGGATTAGGATCACTAAGACATTTTCTCAACATAGAGATGTGGAACACCGAATGAACCAAATTTATTTTACTAGCCAACTTCAATTCGTAAGCTACCTTACAAACCCTCTTCAAGGCCTCATAAGGACCAACATATCTTGGACTCAATTTCCCCTTGTTACCAAATTGGACCACACCTTTCATGGGACAAACTTTCAAGTAAACCCAATCACACACTTTGGATTAAAGGTCTCTTTTCTCACATCGGCATAGGATTTTTGACGACTTTGGGCCGTCTTCAACCTTTGCCTAATCATCCTAACCTTCTCAAGATCCTCCATAATAAGATCTGGTCCGAATAAAGTGACCTCTCAAACCTCAAACCAACTAACTGGTGATCTACAACATCTCCCATAAAGAGACTTAAAATGAGTCGTACCAATGCTAGAGTGATAGTTATTGTTGTAGGCAAACTCACTCAAAGGAAGTTGGTTATCCCAAATACCCCTCGACTCCAATGTACAAGCCCTTAGCATATCCTCAAGTGTTTGAATGGTTCCTTCGGCTTGGCCATCCTTTTGGGGATGAAAGGTTGTACTAACGTGAACTTTTGTACCAAGACCCTTTTGAAAAGATGTCCAAAATTATGAAGTGAATTGTGAGCCACGATCCAATATGATGGACAAAGCGACATCACCAACTCATGGATATACAACCTTGCATACTCTTCAACCACAAATGTGGTCTTAACTGGTACAAAGTTGACCAATTTCCTCATCCTATCAACGACAACCCAAAATGGAATGAAAACCTTTTCTAGTCCTCCGCAACCAATCAGAAAATCCATATTAATCACTTCCCAGTTCCAATTAGGAATATCTATGTCAAGAGTTAGGCCACCCGACCTTTCATGTTTGACTTTTACTTGTCGACAACATGGCAACTGGAAAAGAATTTGGCAATGTCTCCCAAACTGTACATATCCTTCAAGTCCCTACATATTTTGGTGGAACCTGGGTTGGTAGAATAAGAAGAATTATGGACCCCATCAAGGATCTTCTCCCTCAAACCATCAACACAAGGCACACACAACCTACCTTGGCACCTAAGGGCTCCATCTCCCCCTTGGGAGAAACCCTCTACTTTTCCCTCTTTAATCAAGCCCTTCTATTTAAGCAAAGAGGAGTCATGATCTTGTCATTCAATGTTTGGAAGCTCCTCTCACATTTGTCGATCCATACAAACATAACCTTCTTTTGAATCAATTTTGTCATAGGGGAAGCAATGGAGGAGAATCCATTCACAAACTTTCTGTAATACTCGGTAGGCCCATGAAGCACCTAATATTCTATGGGGTCAATCGTCTAGGCCAATTTCTAATCACATCGGTTTTCCTTGGGTCCACTTTTATACCATCTCCCGACACCACATGACCTAAGAATGCAACCTCCTTTAACCAAAATTCACACTTATCATATTTGGAATTCAATTTCTCCTCCCTCAATCTTTACAACAACCCTCAAATAACCCTTATGCTCCTCCCTACTATGTGAATAGATCAAAATGTAATCAATGTAGACCATGACAAAGGAATAGAGGTAAGATTAGAAGACCCTATTATTAGGTCCATGAAGATGGCCCATGCGTTAGTCAACCCAAATGACATCATAACAAACTCATAATGCCCTTATCTAGTCTGGAAAGCCATGTTAGAATGTCACACTCCCTCACCTTCACTCGATGCTACCTGGACCAAAGATCAATCTTACAAAGAAAGCTAGACCGTTGCAATTGGTGAAACAAGTAATCAATTCTTGGAAGAGGATATCTATTCTTTATAGTGACCTTATTGAGTTGCCGATGGTCAATACACATTCTAAGTGACCCATTATTCTTCTTTACAAACAACACCAGTGCATCCTAAGGTGATTGACTAAGTTTAATAAATCCCTTTTCTAACAAATCTTTCAATTGTTCCTTTAACTCCTTCAACTCTACCTGGGCCATACAGTAAGGGGGAATGAAGATAGGTTAAGTATCAGGAAGGAGATTTATGCCAAAATGTATCTCATTTTCAGGAGGGACACCGGGAAAGTCATTTTGGAAGAATTCAAGAAACTCGTTTACAATTGGAACCGGCTCAATGAAAGGGACTTTTGACTCCACATCTTTAACCGTCATAAGAAATCAACTTACGGTCCTTAATGCATGAAATTAATCTACCCTTGGCTACCACATCTAACTTTCCCATTTAAGGATGGGTTCATCAGGAAACTAAAATTTGACCCTATGGGTTCTACAATCAATAGAAGCATAGTAGGCATGCAACCAATCCATCCAATGAATGACATGAAAATCAACTATGTCTAAGTCAACATGATCGCAAGGCAACAACTTATGCAAAATACAAATAGGACAACACTTATAAACTATCCTAGCACCAATAGAGGCACCAATAGGAGTAGATACTTCATATGACTCATGCAATAACTCAGGGACAACATGGGACTTTTTAGCAACAAAAAGGGTAATAATGGAGAGAGTTTCACTCGGATCAATCAAAGCATACACATCAAAGTGAAATATTTTCAACATGCTAGTAATAACATCGGGAATCTCAACAACCCCTTGCCTCCTATGTAGTGCATAAAATCGGTTGTGCCTTAGGGCACCACCTTGAGGATCACCTCTACCTAATGGGACCATATTTGCTCCACGACCCTTGCCAATGTTTCTTGGACAATCGATCTTCTTGGGACCAAGCTCGCCACATTCACAGCATACATTAGAAACCTTCAAACACGGGACTCCAAAGCTCTTTACACATTTAGAGAACACATCTATAGGATCCATCCAACAAACACCTTTAGGCCTAGGGAACTCATTAGCAAACCACCTATTAGTAACATGAGAAGGCCCTTGGCCTTAACGAAATTTAGCATGATTTTGGAATTTACCCTCAAATCGGGCCCTCTGGGCGTCACGCCCCCTCCTCTTCCTTAATTTCTCCTCCTCCATTTGATCTGCATATGTCATCAACCAAGACAATTCCATGTCACTAATTAGTATGGTTGATCGACATTCTTCACTTACCAAATCGGAGACCTCCCATCATGAACTTTTTCATCCTAGATCTAAGATTTGCCACCAAGTGAGGAGCATACCTTGAAAGTTGATTAAACTTGAGGGCATACTTCCTCACACTCATAGCACCTTGTTTCAAGTTTATAAACTCTACTAACTTTGCTTACCTAAGCTCATAAGGGAAAAACTGATGAAGGAAATCCAATTTAAACTTCTCCGAAAGCACCACATAACTAATTTCCTTTTCGTTGTTCTATTGATCAAACCATATCAGGGCTACTCCTTTGAGTTGGTATGATGCCAACTCTACCTTTTCATTCAGCCCAACATCAATGATATTCAAAATCTTTTAGACCTCATCAATGAACTCTTTTGGATCTTCATGCACCTTTAGCCTATAGAAAACCAGAGAATTCATCCTCATGAAATCTCTTACCCTAGCCTCCAGGGTAGTAACATGAGGGGCTTGGGCCCCTTGATTGACTTGGTTGGCCACCATTTGGGCAAACATAGTGAGAGCATCCCGGAGCTCACCATTGGTAGGTTGCTTCTCGAGAGTATAGATCGTTCTTCCTCTAGTATTTGGCATGAAATAGCATAGCAAGGAATAGATGTTATAATAAAAACACTACAACTCTATAGTGCCACGTAAAACATAAAGAAGGAAAACATTTCCTAAAACCTCTCACAGCCTCTTATTCATAGTCATTGTGCACTTCACAACTATGAATAGGACTCTGATCAACGTAGTGTGTTGTACTTTGATGATCTATAAACCTACTGCTCTGATTCCATGTTTGTCATGATCCAAGCCTACGGCCTACACGTTGCATGACAAATGGGAAATTCGAAGGAACCCAAAAGAAGCCTCTTAACTTGTTATTACACATCATTGTTCGCAGAAGCATATAAAAACATTAAAGAGCAATAATAGGGGCAAGGGGCTATGGGAAAATCTTTCAAAATATCATAGTAAAGAGATAAGAGTCAAACTCATATCATAGATACAGAACATATCCAATAACCACCTCTACTACATAGATAAGAATGAGGCCCAAGACAAAGCAACCGGGCTCACCCTCATAGTCAAATAGAACATAAAGAATAGTGTCTCAATACATAACAAGAGAGTGTAGACCTAGGACCCCAAAGTGGAGGACTCACCAACTCGCTAAGTACAACCGTACTAGCCACGTGGAGGAGGATGATCCACTTGGGCTCCGATTTCTACATGGTGATATCATATAGGTAAGAGTATGTGTTAGTACGTTTGAATGTACTAAGTATGTAGGATGCAATGCAACAATAGATAGGCATCACAATCAAAATGCATAATATTAAGTAATAGGCATAATATAACAATATGGCACGTATAATCAATCCTTAAATAAATCATGCTTAAGCAACTCATTCTTATATAGTATATCACATGTTTAGAATATACCTGTATAGATTTTTATGGTACAAACCCCTTGGTGGTTGTGTGGTACAAACCATTCACATGGTTGAAGAGTATAAACCCCCACCTCAATTACAGGGCACTTATCCCCCTGGATCAGGTATGGATTAATCATATAGTCAATCACATCATATCTCATGCTTTGGACCATTAACTCCTCAAGAAGGAACATTCAGATATTTTTCCAAACACATAGAGGGTATTTAATGCTAGTATAAAATCATAAAATATAGAGATGAAATCATGTACGATAATCTATTGTAAAACCATTAATCATCACCTTGGAACACCCTCAACCACATACATTGAAACCTCTCCTCAAATCTTACAATAGTCAAAGATTTATACCTCAAAACATAGCAAGACAATCATAATTTTTTATAGCTTTAACATAGTGTGCAGTAAATTTCATAATAAGCAAGGTGTATTTGTAAATCAACTTTAAACAATGCAATTTTAGTAAAAGGAGATTAGGGCACCATTGGGTAGAAGGACCCAATGGATAAAACCCACAAACCTTAGCTTTGAGATGAACTTGGTGAAGATTGGAGATGGAGACTTGATGCTTGAAGAAGAACCTTAAAGGAGAACCTTATCTTGGGATGATGGTTTGGGACTGGAATTTTTGGATTGAAAATATGGCTAAGTGTTTGGGTGAGTATTAGGAAATATTTAGGATGATATGAGTGTGAAATAAGGCTAACTATAGGTAAAAACACATATGGTAACACTTAGGCTTGAGACTTGAAAGTCTTGGAACGAGTAGAAAAAACCTGTCCATTTTAATATTGTGACGCATCGCAGAAGCGACGCATATTTACCACTGGAAATTGCATTTTAAGAATTTCCTAATTGCTAATCTTTCGCTTTTAAATTGGGGTTAGACCCTTTTTCGCATAATTTTGACCCCTGAACAAGAATATGAAGTTGAATTTTTAAAATAGCTAACGAACTTTGAGATATATGGAATTTAAAATTCCAAGAAATTCGAGGCACGTTTTTGGATAGTTTCATAAGTGTTGGTGGGTTAATTTACTTCAAGTTCTTTTGCATGATTCCCCTCTTGAATTACATGGTTTTATACTAGCATTACACACTCGCCAAGAGTTTGATAAAATGCCCGATTAAGGTTTCTTGAGTTGTTGAAGGCCTAATGCATGGTATATGAATTAAGTGACTTTTATTATGATTAAGGGAATGTATATACGAGTTGTAATCATGGAAAGTATCTATAACATTACAAGTTGACCATACCATAGATTAGGGGTGTGTACCTCATGCATGTTGTCGGGTGGTGGTAATCCAGTACTACAAAGATGAGGGGTAAGTACCTCATCCACCTTCCATGCAGCTGGCATGCCTTGGATTCCAAGTACTAAGTTTCTTCGTCTATGATGATTGTCTCTTCCTACACATGTATTATGTTCTATCTAAGCATGTTTTACTCATGCATTGATCATGCATGTCATGTTGTTAATATACTATCTCTTGCCTATACATACAATTGTTGACTATGTTACCTATCTCTTATTGCGTTGCATCCTATAAACTTAGTACATTCAAACGTACTAATACATACTCTATGCATACATGATGATACCATGTAAGGATCTGGGCTCCTTAAGATCATCCTTCTCGTGGCCAGTTTTGGCATCTTGAAGTTACCTTATTATGAGTCCTCAAAGTGGAGGACATTACCGTTTCTCTCTCTTGCTTTTTTTATTTCCTTATAATGAACACTAGTTACAAAAAGGTGAGCCTGGAAAGATTGTCTTGGCCCCCGCCTAATCTATGTTAGAGGGGTTATTGGACAAGTGATGTAATTACATTTAGCTTTGACTCTTTATGATTTATGCTGCTAAATTCTTCTCTTAGTCTTTATATTTAATTGTATTCTCTTGATATTGTTTACATTGCTTCTGCGACCAAAGATGTGTGAATGATATGCTAAGAGGATTCTTTGGGGACCTTCGGGTTCCCATTCACCATGTCACATCCATACCCTAGGCTTGGGTTGTGACACAATTATCCCACAAAACATATAAGGTACCAGAGATGGTTTTCCATTGAATATGTATTTCCATCCTCACTTTGTTTCTCATCATGTGCTTCTAAACAAAAGACTATCCAATATCCCACTTCTTAGCAATTGGATTGGCCCTTTCACAATACATGGCATGTAGAAATCATCCCAAATAGTCTTCTTAGTCCTAAATATCCTTTATTGCTTGTATTGGAAAGAATAGAAACATCAGCCAATAGTCTAAAACCACTTCCCCCTTCATTATAAGGAATGGTATGGTTTTTCCAAGAAGCCCAATGATACTTTTTCCTGTCATTCTTCCATCCCCAAAAGAAATCATCCATAAAGCCATGGATTTGCTTAAACATAGGAACATAGAAGAGAGTACATGAATAGGAAGAGATTGGAGAACATGTTTAATCAAAATAACTCTTCCACTATAAGATAGCCACCTAGTTTGCCAACCAATGGTCCTGGCAAGAACTTTGGCAACCAAACCAGAATAAAAAATGACTCTTTGCCTGCCAATATAAATAAGACAACCTAAGTATGTCATAGACATCATAATCTGAACAAAGGTAGTAATCCTTCTAATGGTACTGACATCAACATCTAAGGCACAAGTATGGGCCAGGAAGTTACTCATATCTTTGTTGATGAGTTGACCAGACACACCTTCAAAAGTAGTCAAATTTTGCATGATAAGTTCAAGAGATGTTCTTGTACAAGATGTGAAATGATCACATCATCTACAAAACTAAGATAATTCACCTGGGGAATTCCTTTGCATGGAGAATCCATGATAATCGGGGATGAAATGAAGTCTATTAAGAAGTCTAGAAAGCACCTCAGCACCAAAAATGAAAAGAGCAGATGAAAGAGGATTACCCTGCTTGAGCCCTATAGTAGAGTGAAAGAAGCCATGTCTAGAGCCATTGACAATGACTGAGTACTAGTTGTTAGCCATAATCCTCCATACCATATCAGTAAAAGTCTCAGAAAACCCCATTCTTCTCAAAACCAGGCAACTGTAGACAAAGATGCCCTGTCATATGCATTGTCCATATCAAGCTTGATAACCACATTACCTCCTTCATTTGGCTTCTTGATCTAATGGATAATCTCTTGAACTAACATAATCTTCTAGAAATGCTCCTATTTTTCAAAAATCCGAATGATTGAGAGAGATCAAGCTAGGAAGAATGGGAGCAAGTCATTGACACAGAAGCATAGAGATAATCTTACTAGCGAAATTGCTGAGGCAGATAGGTTTTAACTCAGAAATTTTGTTAGGAAGGCTCACTTTTTCGAGTACAACCAAACAAACACGAGAGAAATACTTGGGATAATTTGGCCACAAAAGAAAGCCTAAATGACAAAGAATAGATCCTCCTTGATAACATCCCAACAAGTTGAAAAAAATTTCCATTCATACCATCAGGTCCAGCAGTTGACTTAGGATTCATGGAAAACACCACAGTTTCAACTCATCCATAGTGGACAAAGCCTGGAAATGATTATTTTGATCATCAGTGACCATATGAGGAATACAATGCTGAGCCTGCTCCTAGATGTATTTGTCTTCACCAATAAATATTTTCTAGAAATGGTTATAAACAACTGTAGCAATCTCATCATCACCTTGATATCAATTCCCTTCATAATCTTGGATGGTTTGAATATGCAATCTTCTCCTTGTACTACTAATTAAACCATAGAAATAACTAGAATTCACAACCCCTTCTTGAAACCATTCAAGTTGAGTCTTTTGTTTGTGAATAGAACTTTCAAGCTTAAGATATCTAATGTACTCAACATGTAAAAAGTGCAAAGAAGCCCTGTTATAATCATTATTGAAATTAATCAGATTTTCTTCAGCCACTCTAACTTTATCTTCAAACTCTTTGACCTTGGAATGAATATCTCCAAATGTAGTTTTGGACTAGTTGCCAAGTGTAGAAGATAACCTCTTCAACATTTAATGAAATACCCATATAGGATTATCCTCCACAGACCTATTCCAGCATCTACTAACAGTATCCATAATGGACTGATGATTTGTCCAGTAGTTTAGAAACTTAAAATACTTGATATGGTTGGCCTAACAATCATCCATCTCTAGAAAAAGAGGTATGTGGTTTGAACCAGTGGAAGGAAGGTCATAAATAATAGAGTAAGGCCTGTCCTCCAACCATCTATCATTAACCAAGGCCCTATTAAGCCTTTTCTAGATTCTCTTACTGAATTCTTTATGGTTGCACGAGGTGAAACTCTTTCCATTAAAACCCAAATCCATGAGACCACAAGCTCCAATGGTGTTTATAAGCTCAAAGCTATTATTTATATAGTAAGGAGTACCCCCAGCTTCTTCTCAGGAAAAGAAATCACATTAAAGTCACCAATAGCACACCAAGATTTATCAATGTTAGCATGAACGAGTAACTTGTCCCAAAAAGGATTTCTGAGCACATCTTTACACTTAACATTGACAAAAGTCATAATGAGAGAATGAGAACACAACACATGGTTAAGAATACAAGTGATATGTTGATCTTCATTATAGAGGATTCTGAAATCAACCTCCTTACTCCAAAACAACCAAATTTTATTATTGGGGTTGCACATAGCATAATCCATGTTTACATGAACCCTAAAGTTTTGGAGTTGAGAACTATAAGAAAAGGTTCCAAAATATCAAAAAAGGAAAGTTGATGCACAACTTTAAGATCTTTGATTCTTTCCATCACACCATGGGTATTAATACCCCTCACATTCCATACTAAGCTATTAATCATTGAGAACACTTGTAGCTAAAAGATCTGGTATGAAGTCTACTTATTGGAGTAGATATAGTAGGATTTATCTTCTGGGAGTTAAATTTGGTTTGGTGAAAACCCCTGGGAGAAGGACACTGCTTATTAGATAGTTGGTGCACCTCCTCTTCTAAACACTCACTGGAAGGACTAAAAGCTCTAATGAGCTATTCACTAACTTTATCATCATCATCTTCATCCTTATCCTCCACAGGAAGATTGTCTTTGTCAATTTCATCTTCTGAAATCAAAACCCTATATTCATCAAAATCAGGAACCATATTAAGGATGAAGTTACAGTCATCAATAGAGGGACTAGTAGATATGCTATGAATTTGAACATTCTGGACAGGAGAAACCCTTTGAATAGGAGTAATAGCAGCTGGAATAGAGTCATCTGCAACTATGAATTTTTTGCAATTAACCCCTAAACTGTTATCAGCAGATTCAGATTCAGTCTAATCCAAGGCCACTTAAGCTGCTCCCTTCTCCTTTTTTTCCTCAGCATATCTTCTCTTTTTCTCGTTTTATTCTTCTTACATTTAGATCCAATAGTACTTGTACTAGGAAACGAACCCAAATCCTTGGCCATGGAGCCCAAGTTTTGAACTGGAGTACATAATTCATAGTATTTTTGATGACAGGATGGTTGTTATTGATCAAAATTCTGTGTAGAAGGGTTTACAGGAGCTCTAATGGGAAGCATAGGCTCTGTGTGAGGGTTCTCATGCAAAAATGAGACAAAAACTTACCCCTTGGTTCCCATTCCAGCAGATTAGCATTGTTCTCCTTTGCAACCCCCTAACCACCACAAACTTCAAGAATAATAGCACCAGAGGAAGTAAAGGGATAGGGAGTAATAGCAATAGAATTAACATGAATAAGGGGGTTGGAGGGTTGATCCTGGATGGTAGGAATAACACCCTCCTATGTAGATAAGACAATGCCTGTGTCTCTAGTTTCAATTTTGCTGCATTTCCTATGTAGCTGTAGTTTCCTTTATATTAATACCCTCTACAGGATTGATTATTACCACCTTGTTATTCAGAGTAGAGATATCCTTCTCTTTCTGATCCTTATTTTGAGTATTGCTCAACTGCTTCTTTGGTTGAGAATTGTTCTCATCAACTCTTCGATTTTTTCGATACCACAATTTTTTTCCTTGATTCTTTTCCTGATTTTGTTGATTCTTCTTTGTAGCATTATTTTTTTTCTTTAGATTTTATTGTTTGTAACTTTCTATTCTTCTTCATTTGCAACTTTTTTTCCTTTACCCTTATATTACTGTTGTCTTTTAGGATCAGCATCAATAATATGATCATTAGTAGCATCTGATACAATGTGCACAGAGGGTTGGCATACTTGATCTGATGAAGAAATGTCAGCAACCATATTGTTTTAGGCTTTTTTAGCATCTTTCCTCTTCTTTTCCTCCTCATCTCTTTGTCTTACGTTACAAACCTACTGCAAGTGCCGTTGATGCTTGCAATAGACACAGTAGTCTGGTAACCCCTTATATTGAATTTCTTTCCATCTCCCAATAGTGAAATCAAACTAATCAATACCCATCGAAATATGAGGACGTCTGTCCTTTGGAATATCCATTTGCAACCGTACATTGGCTACACTCCCTCCAGTCTTCTAAATAGAAGCAACATCCAAGTAGAAAGTTTTTCCAATAAGAGCTAAGAAGGAAGATATGAACTCTTTACTATAACAATGCCATAGAAGCTTTGGTAGAGTGACCCATACAAGTACTATGGGAGTTTCATTCTCAAGAGTTAATGAAAGAGTCCAAAGTTAGATCCTCTTCAGTTGACCTTCAATAAACATCTTCTGCACTGTCCAAATAGTATTGTGTTCCTCCTCATTGCCCAAGTTAATAATGATATTTCTAGCATGGAAATGGGCAATCTTGACACCTCCTATCAATTGAGTTTATTGGTTCCTGATAAGCTCAACTTTAGGTATGATGTTGGAAAATTTCCCGACCAATATAAACTTTCACTTCTTGGCCTACTTGGTCATAAAATCTTCCTTTTTGAAGATTACTACTTTAAGGCCTTATTTGGTGGTGAATATAGGTGGGATAAATTCAAAAGTGGTCTCATTTTTTTGCCTAGTTTGTCCTTAATTTAGAAGCATAGCAGTGAACAATAGTAAAAGGGGCAGGTTCAGGAACCTAGTTAGGTTTTGGGAAGGAGTTGGCATTGGGTGTAGGATTCTTGCTGGTATTTGGTGGAAGAGGTCATTGGTTATAATTTTGAGTGTAACTAGGAAATTTTTGGATGTTAGAGGCTAATTTGGACTTATCTTAGAGTTTAGGAGGTTGGAATTTAGGTTGTGAGGTAGCATGGTTTGGGATATAGATGTCCACACCAGACTTGCCCTTAGGATTCTTATTGATATCACCACCATTAATAACACTAGCACCCATGTCCTCATTTACAGTCTAAGTAGATAGATTAGCTACAAACATGGGTTGATCCTTAGCTTTTTTCTTATTCAGATTTTCTATTCACAGTATATTTAGCATTACCATGTAAATTTGAGTTACTCCCAACCTTAATAGAACTCTTAGGATCAACCATATTAGGAGTACTAGAGATATTCATAGGTTGAGAATTAGGGAACTTACATGCTAGGGATACTAAATCTATAGCATTAGTACCTTGGCCTACAACCTATGTTGGGGGACCACTGCCCTGAGCTATTAATGTCCTATCATTTTATTTAGGCTTCCCAACATCCATCATAGAATTAGGATTCATAGACATATCATTTAGGACATCGACAAACCCCGCAATTGCATTATTAGTCCCTTGTCCTAGTACATTCGAAATTAAGGTGGGGATAGTAGTTGAAACCCTAGATTTCAAATTAAAATCTTTTGGCACATTAACTTTTTGGCTTCTTATACCATCAGCTTCTCTTTATCCTCAATTGTATTTTGGTATACCTCTTTCCCTTCAAATCTTGGTGGAACCCCTTTTTCTCCAATACGATTAGACGGAACCATAATATCAAAATTAAATAGAATTGGGGCAGTAACAATTGGGGCTTTTTATGTTGGGAGGTCCCCCGTATTCCTAGCATTATGTTGAACAAGATTTTGCCCATCAGAATTCACTAGAATTCCCCTACCACCATCTGAGTCAGGCAAAACCCTAGAAATAAAATTACCCTCAATTACCTCAGTAAGGCTACAAGGAGATGTGCCTTGTTCCTGTGAATCGACTGTTATATATCATGACCCACGAACTCGTCGGAGCTTCATCACCGCCACCGAAAAGTTCTCTACCATCGATTCCACCAGTGGAATTGACCACAAAATTACCGGTAGGTGCTTCATGACTAGTAGAATTCAAATCAATTGTCCTGTAATAGAATTTCATCATAAGATGCCTAAATCTAAAGGAACATTTTAGGCAATTCTGAGATGATTCTCGCCAAAGTTACCTCCTCAGATCTCTCAACTAGGACAATAGAAAGGTTTGAATTTTTTATCATAGGTAAATCAAGAGATATAGAATCACCTTTCATGCTTGGAATTACATGAATTTGCCCCAAACTCATTAGGGAAATAATTTTCTGAGCCTTAGACAGTTCTTCTTCAGAAACCTCTACAATGATTGTCGAACTAATTTGAGATTTGCTGGAGCTATGTATGGAATTTTCGCACATGGTTTGTTGGGATGGGTGCACCATGTCCAAGAACTTCTGTTGAGCTTGGTCCAGTGGCCAGCTAATCTCTAATGGCGGCTAATACGCCATTCCGAAAGAGCTGGCAGTGAGCATGTCCTACAGAGAAAAATATTTAGATAGAGAGCGTAGAGTGGGATAAAAGTTAGAAAAATGAGAAAGCGATGGATGGGAAGACAATGGTAGGGGTGTTGGATACTTTCGTTTCATTTGGGGAAGAATGAGGTCACATTAACTTGACCCTTTCTATTTATAGGTTGACCTGGTCAGTCTAAAACTAATGGCCCAAGGCTCTACAAAATGATGATTATGAGCCATAAAGTATATTATGGCACACAAATCCTGGTTTTGTGGAATTCCCAAACCCTAAATTTTGGGATTGGGTTTCATAAACAAGTCTATGAGACATAAAGTTTTCTATTACTTGTTTAGTTGGTTGTACAAACATCCAAAATTAGCCAAAAGTAGAAAAACTTAGCTACAGTCACGAGCCCCATTCATGGCCCGTAGTTTTGTCTACAGGCCACAAAGTTGGCTCGTGTACTGGAGTGCACAATATTTTGCTCATAGGAAGTGTTCTACAAGAAATTATATGGATTATAGTTTTACATATGGCCTTAGAACCAGTCATAGAAACACTCCTTCATGCCCTTTTAACCAGTGATAGCTGACTTAGTCATACACCTGATATTCTTCATAGAACACACTGTTATCCTATGTGCAACCAGTCCAATGTCCATTAATTACAACCAAATATGAAAAATTAAACTACTTATAAGTCCAAAAGATTGAAAAAACAAAACTAAAATTATGACATCAAATATATTGGGTTGCTGCCCAAGTACTGCCTGATTTATTATCGTGGAACGACTTGGACAACTTAGTTACTCAGATTTTACTATATGCCTAAACATCCTTCTGTAGGTCATATAGCATTTTCATTGACTTGTAGATATTGAAGATAACTTCTTTGTCATTCAATTTAAAATTAAGTTGTCCAACTTCCACAACCACTAGTGCTCAACTAGTGGCTAGGAAGGGCCTTCCTAAGAAGATTGGGACTTCGATTTCGACATCACAATCTAAGATCACAAAAGTCTGCAGTGAATATGAATTTTTGAACTTTGATGAGTACGTCATAAAGTATTTGCACATGCTTCTTCACCATGTGGTCAGCCATCAACACTCGCATGTTTGTTGGAGTAGGGGCTCCTAATCCTAGCTCCTTGATGACCGCAAGGAGCATAAGATTTATGCTAGCATCGAAATCACATAATGAACTTGCGAACTCTATATCTCCAATAATGTAAGGTAAGGTGAAAGGTCCATAATATTCTCACTTATACACAAAGGACCTTATAGTAACTGCACTACAATGTTCAAGCTCTTGGGAGAGCTCTCAACTAACACTCCAGTTCTTCGTAACTAAGTTGTTCATAAACATTGCATACCTTGGCATCTTCTACAATACCTCAATAAGAGTAATGTTGATGGAGAGTTGCTTTAGTATGGAAAGAATGTGATTGAATTTACCCTCCTTCTTTGACTTTTTGATTTTTTTAGAGAAGAGAGGAGAAGGTCTAGGAATGGTCTTTAGCTTCTATGGCATCTTTGCAATATCACTCACCCCATCCTTCGCATAATCATCTTTGGTCTTTGCATCTTGGACCTAAACTATCTCCTCTCGACCATCATCATCATTTGCCGGCATTGGAGGATCAATGGTACTCTTTCCACCTTGAGTAGTCTCCACCATACACAACCTCTCATTCTTTTGATTCTGAACTGTGTTGCTAGGAAGTGTACCTCTCTGATAGTGGTTGAGTTGAGTTGATACTTGACCAAAGTGTTTCTCTAGTTGTTTGATAACAAGAAAATAAGACTAGATCTTTTGATTTATGCTACAGATGTCAAGCCACATACCCTTCAAGATCTCATCCTATGTGTCAGCCTTCTTTAAAAATAATTCAAGCATCTCCTCAACTGTGGAACTTCTAGCACCGGTGTGACAATTATGTGGTGGCACATAAGGACAATTTCTGTAGCCATCTCTGTGATCCCAATCAGCATCTCAATCCTCGCCCCTATTCTTGTCATAGTAACCACTATGATTGTCTCCATAAATAGTATCTTTGTTCAAGTTTTGATGTTGGCTTCCTTGACCTTGGCACCAAAAGTCCATATTGGACCCTTGGTTGTTGGTCTGAGAACCCCTCATCTGATCAGTAATAAAGCAAGTGTCCTCCCTATAATACAACTCCTTATATAACTGTGTTAACTCATTCTTGATTCTGCTTCATCATCACCTCCATGTTGGCTCTAATCCAAGCAAGCTCTTACATTATCTCATCAATTATTGTAGCCTGCTCTAAAATAATATTGAGAGCACATGAGCTCTTTGTAGAGGGCATGACTCTCAGCCCTCATGCATGATTTGTCTTAACCACCTTTTCTAGCTTCTTAGTAACAATTAAAATAGTTGATCTACAACATTCCCCCCCTCCCCGCCTTATGATTGTCTCAGCACATGCTCTGCTATTCTCGTCTAGGACATGATAGAAGATCTTGACCAAGGCATCATCAACAATTTTATGGTCAAGGGAACTTCACAAACACTTTATGAACTGCTCCCATATAGTACTAATCAAGTCACCAAGACTGTAACACCCCACCTCTTACAATACTAGTACTATGCAAATGAAACATGATATGGTTTTTCAAATTATTGCCTATTTTTAAAAGTGCTTAAATCGCATGTTATAGGGCGATATGTGCATCTAACATTTAAGAGGGTGGAGTATATACATGTTTTTTTGTCAAATTGAGGAGATCACGACCCTAAAACAGTGAGAGAATTGAGGTGCTTGCAGGACTTAGGAAGCTAGCAGGTGAGTCACCTACTTGCTTAGCTTAAATTTGCTAGCTAAACAGAGATGAAGCCCGACGTCGAATTTGTCCAAGTCCAATTATGAATAAAGTCCGTGTTAAGAGTGTAACTTTGCCCCTTTTTTTAGTATCATAAATGAACTATATGTTTAGCCCATGAAGGATAATGAAAGAGCCCAAAGACATCACAATTTCTTTGATAATTTAGGCCCAAACTAACTAAGAGAAAGGGGAAAATAGGCAGCCAAGGCCCATTAGTTTGCAACCCAATAAGGCCCAAGTGAAAGGGGAAAAATGGAACCTTAATAACATGATAAAGTAAGGGTTAAAAGGTAAAATAATGTCAGCCAAAGTAATCCTTTAAAAGGTGTTACAAGCAGCAAATTTAATTCATTCTTAGACTTGGAATATTTCAGCTTTCACAAAGATTCTTTGTTCTTCTTTCTTTTCTTTGTAAAGTAGCCAAAAGAAGCTTTTAGAGTTCTTAAGGAGGCCCTCAACCTTGAAATTAAAGGTACGTGATTGTAGTTGTGTGTTTATTAAAGTTTCTTCATGAAAAACAATAGACTGCATTGGTTAGGTATATGTTAAAAATTTTCGACAGCATATGTTCCAAGATTGTTATACCTTTTTTTCTTATTTATTTGGAAGCTTTTCTCTTTTTGTTCGATTCATTATGAAGGGAGGATACTATTCTTAAGGAACATTAGTTCTTTAATTATGTATAAATGCTGCTTCACCATTTTTACAGTCCGCGAAAGTGAGCTGTTATGTGATATCATAATTGTGCTCATAATAGGAACCTGTGGGCTAGTTGATTGAGGACTATGGTCTCATGTCCTCCATCTATTTTGAGGACTATTTTTGAACTATTTTAGGACTGATTTTATGTGTATATATGGTAGGGACTATTTGGTTAATGTTGGACAGGTTTGGAATTGTCGACATCAAAGTATGGCGAAGAGACGTAACTTTATACTGCATATTTGTTGGTTGTGTAGAATTGTTATGTGTTGTGCTTTGTGGGATGTTGTAAGACTGTTATGCACTAAGATAGGTTGTACATGAAAGGTAATTGAAAGATATAGTAAAGTATATTGCTTGTTGATGGGTGGTAAATTGAGGGGTGGAAGAATCACCTAGCCAGGGTAGATCCTATCATAGGGGGAAAGGGGGTAACCCAAGGGGTTAAAGGAAAATCCTAGCTAGGGCCGATCCCAATATAGATTTACCACTGATCAGCTGGTCATTTTTATTACATGTTGCGCACAGATTTTACAATAAAGGTAAATTAATAAAAAGAACATAAAGTACATGATCCCATAGTATAATTAGAGGTGGTCTCTTTTTCTACACCAGTGAATAGTTTCATTTATATTGTTACTTCATGTATAGTATATTCTACCTTACATATTCAGTACATTATCTCATACTGACTTCCCTTACGAGGGACCTGCATTTCATGCTGCTGGTATAGGTGCTAGTAGATCTCCCAGTAGGAGTGCAGGATAACCAGCTGTTGTTACCAAGCTCCAGGTTGCTTTAGAACTCTAGAGCTTATATTATTGTATTGTATAGTTAGTCAAGGTGGGGCCTGTCCCGACCCTTATCAGATACTTTTCCTTATCTACAGGCTTTATAAACTATGTAAATTAAAGTCTGGTCATGTCTCGTACTTTAGACACCGTTGTCCCAACAGCGTAGCCATATGCATTTTCTTTTGGCTTATTATTACTGTTTACTTTATGAAAGGCACGTTGAATGTAGAAATCCCTTTTAATATGTATAGAAAGCGCATAGATACAGGTTGGTTCTCCCAAGCCTTATCGGCAATGGGTGCCAGTCCGCCTTAACGGGACTTTGGGCATGACAAAAGTTGTATTAGAAAGGGTTATCCTAGGGAGTCTACAAAGCCGTGTCTATGTAGAATCTTGTTTATTGATGTGTTGTGGACCACATTTATAAGAAGGAGGTTACATGGCATTTAGGAGTTGTTACTTTCTTTTCATCTTTAGATCGTGCCATAGAGCCAAGTGTAATAGGTGCATTATGTCTAACTCCTAAATTGTCTTATACAGTAAGTATGCCAGAAATTCGGAAAAACAAACGCAAAGGGAAGGAAGTAGAAGTGGTTGTTGGTATACCCAGTAAGGTGAGACAACGAAATGAGGCTCAAGATGAGTCTCTGTCATAGACATCTCCAACTTCTCCAGCTTCTGATGGACCCAGAAGTAGTGAAATTCCCCAGAACCACCTATTGATGCTACAATGCAGTCCAAATATTGATTCGTATAGTTTCTGGCCAATGTCAAAGACAAGAAGGTCTAGTTATAGGTGCAGGTGGTGCAAATAGGGCAGCTGGCACGAGGATACATGATTTTCTTAATTTGGACCCTCCATCCTTCACTAGGTCAGATCCTAAAGAAGATCCGCAAGACTTTATTGATCAGATTCAGTGCATTTTAAATGTTATGCATGTGAGTGGTACAGAAGCTGTCGAGTTAGCGACATATAGGTTGAAAGGTGTGGCTATTTTGTGGTATGAAGCTTGGAAGCAATCTAAGGGTATAGATGCACCTCCAACTACCTGGGAAGAGATCAAAGAAGCATTTCTTGACCATTACATGTCATTAGAGATCCTAGTGTCCCATGCAGATCAGTTATTCAACCTCTAGCAGGGAAATATAAGTGTGAGAGAGTATAGCCTTCAATTTAATTCCTTGGCCAGGTATGCTCCAAATGTACTTGCTACTATGGCAGATAGAGTTCATCGATTTGTAGATAGGTTGGATACGAATCTGGTCAGAGACTATACCATTGCTTCCTTGAATAAAGACATGGATATAGAGAGAATGCAATCTTTTGCATAGAAATTGAAGGATCAGAGGAAAAGAAGAAGGACACAAGAGTTGGAAAGGGGGTAGGCCAAAAGGGACAGATCTACAAGGCAGTTTACACCACCCCAAAGTGAGCTTAGGCCTTGGTTTTCTAATAGACTGCCTAGGACATTATCCTCCTACTCTGCAGCCAGTACTCAACCACAACTTCAAGGGTCTAAAAGTAATCAGTTTGGTCAATGAGGTTAGAGACAAGGTACACGGATAATAGGATATTTAGTAGGTGGGAAAATGACCCCTACGTAACCTTATAAACAATGTGGAAGAAGTTATTCAGGTATGTAGTGTGTTGGGACAGACGTTTGTTATTGGTGTGGTGTGCCAGGGCATATGATGAGATATTGCCCGAGGAGACATATAGGTGATATAGCACAATCTACTGGATTAGCTATTGCATCATCATCATTAGTTCCTCTATCAAGTAGGGGTCAACAAGCACCTATTGTTTGTGGTAGAGGTGTTAGAGAGGTAGCTAGCTCTAGCGGAATCTAGAATCGCACTTATGCTCTGGGGAGTCAGAAAAATCTAGAAGCTTCACACGATGTGGTCATAGGTACATTGGCCATCTTTTCACATAATGTATATGCAATAATTAACCCTGGTTCTACACTATCATACATTACACCACTAGTTACTGGGAAGCTTAAGGGAACACCCAAATTATTGAACAAACCATTTGAAGTGTCTACACCAACTAGTAAATCTATTATGGCTAGAAGGGTTATTATGACTGTGTAGTAACTGTTTGTGATCGTGACATATTTGCTTACTTTATTAAGCTAGAAATGGCGGAATTTGATGTTATAATGGGTATGGATTGCTTAGCTTCTTGCTATGCCACCGTGGATTGCCGAACTAAGAGAGTGTAGTTCCACTTTCCAAATGAGGCAGCTCTTGAATTGGAAGGCAATGTTGGGGCGCCAAAGGGGAAGTTTATCTCTTTTTTTTAAGGCCAGAAAGATAATATCTAAGGGGTATATATGTCATATAGTTAGAGCGAGGGATATGGAGGCAGAATCACCAACTCTTCAATCAGTTCCAGTAGTGAATGAATTTGTTGATGTGTTCCCTGAAGAACTTCCAGGCTTACCTCCAGAAGGAGAAGTATATTTTGGCATTGACTTACTTCTAGGTACTCAACTTATTTCCATCCCTCCATATAGAATGGCCCCGGTAGAATTGCATGAATTAAAAGAGGAGTTAAAAAGACTTACTTGAGAAGGGATTTATAAGACCTTGTGCGTCCCCTTTGGGTGCACCAGTTTTATTTGTACGTAAAAAGGATGGCACTTTGAGAATGTGTATCGACTATCGACAATTGAATAGGGTGACAATTAAGAATAAATACCCCCTCCCAAGGATTTATGATTTATTTGATCAGTTATAGGGTGCCAAATGCCTTTCAAAATTTGATTTGAGATTAGGTTATGACCATGTGAGGGTGAAGGAGAAAGATATACCTAATACTGCTTTCAGAACACGCTATGGTCACTTTCAATTTCTTGTTATGCTATTTGGGCTAACGAATGCATTGATAATTTTTATGGATCTGATGAATAGGGTATTCAAGCCATTCTTGGTTGTGTTCGTGATAGTATTTATAGATGACATTTTTGTATATTCAAGATAAGAAGAGGACCACGCAAATTACTTATGACAGGTGTTACAAGTTCTTCGTGATCGACAGTTGTATGCCATATTTTCTAAATGTGAATTTTTGCTAAAATCAGTGGCATTTTTTGGTCATATTGTACCAATGAGGGAATAAGGGTTTAATCACAAAAGATAAAGGCTATGAATGATTGGCCAAGACCAATAACACCCATGTATGTTCGGAGCTTCCTAGGCTTGGAATGTTATTACAGGAGGTTTTGTTGAAAGTTTATTTCTATTTATACACCTCTAACAAAGTTGACACATACGACAACCATGTTCAAATGGAATGATGCATGTGAAAGAAGCTTCAGGAACTGAAAAATAAGCTAACTTCTGCACCTATGCTAGTACTTCCAGAAGGCACCGAGGGGTATGCAGTATAGTGTGATGCTTCAGGAGTTGGCTTTGGGTGTGTACTGATACAGAAAGGCAGGGTAATTGCTTATGAATCTAGACAATTATGTCTATATGAGAAAACTATCCAACACATGATCTTGAGCAAGTAGCGGTTGTATTTGCTCTGAAAATATGGCGCCACTATTTGTATGGTGTTCACTTTGACATATATATGGATCATACGGGATTGCAATACATTTCTAAGCAGAAGGACCTAAATTTGAGACAACGAAGATGGCTGAAGCTAATTAACGATTATGACATTGATATACTATACCATCCGGGGAAGGTAAATGTGGTAGCCGATGCTTAGAGTCTTAAGCCAATCATGAATACTGTTGATCAAGATGTCGTAAGTCGAGTGGCCAAGGATCTATGTCAACTAACCAATTTGGGAGTTCGCCTTCTTGATACTCCAAAGGAAGGGCCTATTGTACATAATGCACCAGCATCTTCATTGGTAATGGAGGTGAAAGCAAAAAAGTTGGAGGACCCTATTTTGTGATGACTTAAGGACAAGGTGAGTCAGGGTATGATTAAGGGCTTTGACCTTACACAAAATAGAGTACTTTACTACCAAAATAGATTATATGTGTCTGATATTAATG
>JAOTQR010082573.1:0-21353 GCA_025774065.1 Solanum ossicruentum
GAATGTTCCCAAGTGGGAGATATTGAAACATCCCAAACTTGCCTAGGAATGCCCCAGGAATCGTAATTCCTTTATATCTCAAATCAGGGATATCTAAACACTCCTCCATGTAGCTCGAAAAGAACCTATGATGAATTTTTTTCAATATCTCAAAATTCATGTAGAATTTCATTAGTCCGACCTCATATCTTATTCAGCGGGAAAAATTGTGTGAGAAAACGATTACCTACAAGGTATACTTTGTCCGTGCCAAGAAAAATAATTTTTGGTGAAACTTCACAAAACAATAGCTTTCCACGACGCAGACCTGACGCGGACTAATTCAAAAATTCCCAAAAATTGTTCTTTTTTACTCTAGGGCAATCAGATAATAACCTTATACCTATATACACGAAAATCCCTCATTGTCTAGTTATTTTGAGCCCTAAAACCAAACAAAAACCTCTCAAAATCCTCTCTAACCTTCATCAAATTATCCATCCATTCTTAAGGTTTTCAAGAAGTCTTGTGGGAATTCAAGTAAACCAAGTCAAGCCCCAAGTCCTCCTCAAGATTCAAGTGTCCCAATCTCTTTCCGGATCTAAGGATTTCATTCAAACTTCAAGTCTCCATTTCAAATCTTCTTCAAGAAAATCTCCAAAGTCAATATATGTGGGTTTTAGCTATTGGGTTCAACTACCCATGTTGCACCAATCTTCTTTTTACTCGATTCACATGATTTTAAGTTGATTTTACAAATGAGTTTGCTATTATGAACATGTCTATGAACGATGTTAAAGCTATGTAAAGTTGTGATTGTTTTGCTATGTTTTGAGCTATAAATCTTAGATCTATTGTAAGATTCGATAAGAGGTTTTGGAGTATATTACATGAGAGTGTTACAAGGTGTTGATTAATAGTTTTACAATATATATTTTTTGCATTATTTCATCTCTAAATTACATGGTATTATATCCCCATTACACATCCGCCAAGTGTTTGTTAAAATGTCCAGTTAGGGTTATTAAGGAATTGAAGGTCTAATGCATATCTTATGAGTTGAATGTCCATATGATGGTAAAATAAATATGGAAGTTATGTATGTATATGATGACTATATGATGATGGTACGAATGTTTATATGAGTTACTTTCATGAAAGAGTACCTATGGTGTTGCAAGTAGATTGTTGGGTTTCCATGTTTGTTGTGCTCTTGAGAAAATGGAGAAGGTCTTTACTTGTTCTTTGAAATGAATGGTTGTGATGAGCTAGTTCTATGATCTCTACCAAAAATGCCATGCCGTAAGGTAGAATGACTAATAGTTCCTACCGAAAAGATCATATTGTAAGGTATGGACCCCCTTACCAAAGGACCATGCCGTAAGGTAGAGTAACTAATAGTTCCTACCAAAAAGATCATATCGTAAGGTACGGATCCCCTATTACACACTCGCCAAGTGTTCGATATAATGTCTAGTTATGGGTTCTTGAGAAATTGAAGGTCTAATGCATGTCTTATAAGTTGAATGACCATATGATGATGAAATGACTATGGAAGTAATGTATGTATATGATGACTATATGATGATGGTTGGAATGTTTATATGAGTCACTTTAATGAAAGAGTATCTATGCTGTTACAAGTAGATTATTGGGTTTCCATGTTTGTTGTGCTCTTGAGAAAATAGAGAAGGTCTTCCCAATGAAAGCTTGTGATGAGCTAGTTCTATGATCTTTACCAAAAAGGAGATGCCATAAGGTAGAATGACTAATAATTCCTACCGAAAAGATCATATCGTACGGTATAGACCCCCTATCGAGAAGTCCATGCCGTAAGGTAGAATAATTAATAGTTCCTACCAAAAAGATCATATCGTAAGGTATAGATCCCCTACCGAAAAGGTCATGCCGTAAGATAGAATAACTAATAGTTTCTACCAAAAAATATCATATCGTAAGGTATGGATCCCCTACTAAAAAGGCCATGTCGTAAGGTAGAATAATCAGTAGTTTCTATCAAAAAGATCATATCGTAAGGTATGACACCCTACCGAAAAGGCCATGCTGTAAGGTATAAAGACATGGTTTCCACCGAAAAGATCACATCATAAGGTATAGACATTCTATCAAAAAGACCATATCGTAAAGTGGAAGGAATCACGGCTCCTACCCAAAAGATTTTATCGTAAAGTAGGGGACGTCTTATACTATCTACCAAAAGGACTGTGTCGTATAGTAGGGCATTGGTAACACTGTCCAAAAAGGTTATACATAAGTGAGTGGGGGACATTTGGTCCATTTCATGAAGGCTGGTAAGAAAGGGTTAAGTATGTATTCCATAATGAGTTACATTCCTTGATCATGATTTACAAGCATGTTTTACCTTAAGCATTGTTCATGCATGCCATGTTGCTAATGTACTATTTCTTGCAATGATTATACATTTTGATTATTGTCTATCTCTTGTTGTATTGTATCCTACATATTTAGTACATTCCAATGTACTAATGCATATTTTGTGCCTATATGATATCACCACATAGGAACCAGAGCCCCGCTTGACCATCTCCACCCACGTGGTTAGAATGGCTTCACTCAAACTTATTGGTGAGTCCCCTATTTCAGGGATGTTACTTATGACCTTTTCTTATATATTATGACTTTCTCTTTGACTTATGTATTGACTATGAGGGTGAGCTCAATTTCTTTATCTTGGCCCTCACTCTTATCTATGTAGTAAAGGTGTTGTTGGACATGTGATGTTTCTATGCTATGAGTTTGAATCTTGATGTTTATGATATAGAAGTTTCTCCTTAGTCCCAATTTCCCCTTGTTTATATTTATCTTTTATTGTCATTCTAATTACTTTCGTAACCAAGGATATGTAATGATATACTATGAGGCTTGTTTGGGGTTCCTTCTGATTCCCCATTCGCTGGTCACGTCAAGGCCCTAGGCTTGGGTCGTAACAAGTATAGATAAAAATTGTATAGGAATAATCAAAAGAACCCACTCATAGATGTTCAAAGTAAAGAATTAAACATTGTCTCTGGCTACAACTCCAGAATATAGAGATTTAGCCACTCATAGTCAAAGAGTACACCATGAATGATATAGAAAACATCGAAAACTAAGGTATCAAGATTAAAATAACCTTAGAAAAAGGTTCTCCGTCGTCTCTACTCTAGTTCTTGTGTAAAAACAGAATGTAAACCTATAGTCTATGATAAAACATAATTAAAAATCTCGTAACTCGACTGTTCCTCATCTTGTCCTCAGGTCCGCGACATGAACCCCTTGTGTATACTGTGTTTACACTTATTTTGCTGACTGAACACTTTGCCCCATCTTTTGCACAAGTCCTCGACGCGAGCTTGACACATTTTTCAGCTTCGCTCCTTTTCCCCATTTTTCAGCTTCCACAACTTATCCCATGTCTACCACGTGGAATTTGGTCTTTTTGCTGCTTCCACTGACCTATATCTTTCGAATCTCGGGTTGTGTTCTTCCTTCAAATCCGAATGTAACTCCGGACTTTCCCAATTAGAGCAAAATCATGTAAAAGCACAACCCACTAATGCACTTAACCCTACATTAGCAAATAAGAGAAAAACTAACTAAAACACCTAGACTCTATGGATTTACGCACTAACCTATCTCTATTTATGGGTATTTTGTCTAATTAGGCATATAAATATGCCTAAGATCACCACCCCACACTTAGAGCTTTGTCCGTCCTCAAGTAAATCAAGACACATGCATGAGACTCCCTATGGTAATATGTACAATGAACATCATGCGACCCTTTGAACCATGGTGAACAAATTCCAGTTCCCTTAGCAGAATCTACTTGCTCCTAGCACTCATGTATACATGCGGACTCATGTAGAATGTTTAACAGTTCATCCAGTTATTGACCTTAGATGATCATGTTCCCTGACCAAAAAGAATTATCAATGCACACCACTAAGAACCTAAACAAGAGATTATGAGTGGGTACACAAACAACTCTCTCTCTCTCCAAAAGTGTGTCTCGTGTTTCTTCTAGATTCCATAGGCTTGCCCATAATGTAAAACTTAGGCCTAGCTAAGATTTTCCTTAGAAGATCACGTAGGTTTTTGTTTGGTTGTAATGTAGGTTGCGGGCTGGTGGGATACTTTTATGGATATGGCTGACAAGGATAAATTCCTTAGCTTATAACTTACACTTCACTTCCTTCACTTCATCACTTTTAATCCTCCATGACTTAACACCCTTTGTTGTCTCTTTACTACACAAGATTTAGGATACCCCATATTATTCACAACACAATCAGAATAACTACTAAAAAACTAATGAGAAGGCAAACTATATCTAAGCAAAGCAACTAAAATTTTTTTTAGGACCAAAACAGTATGTATTTGCGTTGGCTCCGCGATGCGGAGACATCGCGGATCTGCACTATTTGGTTGAAATCGTCTATTTTTTTTTCTTTTTATTCTTTTTCAATTTAACACTTTACTATTGCTCAGCCTTCGGGTGTCTATTCAAGTTCCCTCTCCTCTTAGTCATAGTACTAAAATGCTAGGGAATCAGGATCAAATATGGGTAATTGACCAAAGAAAAAGAATTGGCTTGAATTAGGGCTAATCAAAGAATAGGCTAAGGCTGAAAAGGGCTAACTAAGGATATTTTCATTGGGAGGATATAATAGTGTTACACTATTATGCTACCAAAGGAACGCCTAGATCCTCTCCTCTCATTCGAACTCCTACCAAGTCCAATCTCCATACCGGGCAAGTTCTAGAACCTATCACAACAGAGACTCACAATTTGCTCGCTCACTCTTGGCATACTTCCATCACAAGTTTAGGACCAGAGTTCCTATTACAATATTAACATGAATTCAATTAATTAAGCACATATACATTTGTGACTTACTAGGATCAAACATTTGCTTACTATACTCGGTTCATATGCTCTCGCTCAATGCTCCCTTATACAACTACCATACTTCTAAACAAGAATCGATTCAACGAATGCCCTTAGGATGGTTGTCATTCATCCATCATAGGGCCCCCATCACTCAGCTATGACTACTACTACCATTTACACATAAAGCAACTACTACTACATCATTACATACATAGAATATTCAAGAATCCATGCACAAAATAGTCAATAGTTACTAATTTCAGACCCAAAATAAAAGATGATATGTCCAGCATAAACATAAAACAGATGTCCAACCTAAATATAAAAATCACAAAGCTAGGAAATGAAAATAGTCTTAATACATGCCAAGAATTATGAATTGAAGCATAATTAACAGATCAATCCCCACCAGCACTTGCACTTAGCACTGCCCTCAATGCTAACCGTAAGAAACCTATGAAGTTGGTGCTCACTCATCGAGCCCTGGGAGGATGACCTCACCCCCAACATAGATTGGTGGCTCATCAGTTATCTCCTCATCCTCGGATTCAGACTCATCATATGCCTCTCCTAGATCTATGGGTACATCATCCTCTAAGGGTTCGATGAACCTCAGCCCAATGCCAACACCGCTTTGGCATGGACATTGAGCGGGTAACGAACCTGAACATCTTGAAGCTCTTCTCGTGTAGAGGGGCGGCTTCCAACTTGGTGCCTTAGCATCTCAAGCCCGTACATGTAGGCCATAATCAACTCAACTCGGTGGGCTCTCTCAGCAATGGTAAGCACCGGTCCCATAGACATATCAAGCCCCTTAATGTTAGTGGCAACATTGGAGAGGTATAAATGATGAGGCAACAATCAACCTCTTCTTCCGGCACACTTGTCATACGACACAATTGAGTAATAAGGCCCCCGAATGCATACCTACACCCCTTGTGAGTTTTATCCTTCCTCATAGACATCTTGAAAATGGCGTTGTAGTTCAACGCCATCCCTGTCATTAGAGGATAGGTGAGACACACTCAATCCCTCATCACATTGGTGAAATGCTATCCTAGGAAGAATGAGTGAGTCACCAGTTTGACCCAAACCCTGGCCTCCTTCATCATGTGAGCAAATGGGAAGGAAAGATGATAGCCCCTTTAAGCATGTTGGACCCATTTAGCCATGGAGTTCGGCCCGGCAAGAGTGTGGCAGATGGCCTGGTAAGGTGGGCAAAGGTATAGCTCCTGGAAGACACCCATCAAGACCTCTTTGGGAGTGCCGAGGACCCTGTTAATAGTAAGAGGAGAGAAATTGACCTCCAAACCTTGGACAATCATGGACTGAGATCACGTATCCTTGCTCATGTTTGTATAAGACTCCCACACTAAGCTGAGATTACAAGACCTAGGTTCTTGAAAAAAGAAACCCAGCCAAAGCTCCATGACCTATTCAGAATTTGGGGTTACTCATCCCGCAATGAGTCCACATTGATGTGGATGTATGGATAGTATTTAGTCTCGTCATGAGACGGATACCACCGCTTCCCATCCTTATGAACCGCTTTGGCCCAAAATCGGACCTGTTTTCCCCTTCTTTTCGGAGCACGGGGCACTTGAGGGACATCCTAGGCCCGCGCCCTAGTGTTGGAAGCCCCTGCCCTGCTAGATTTGCTGGATCAACGTGGATGAGAAGAAATGATTCCTCCAACCAAAAATAATTCCACAATCAATACATAATCAACCATGCCCACGACCCCTCACTTAGATTCAAGCCCGTATGGCGAAGGTACTAAGACTTCCTCAAGTCATACGGGCTATAAACCAACAATTCAACATAATCCATCGTATTTCAAGGCATCATAAACACCTTATAATTATCCACAACTTATTTCATACTCACGTGTTCAACCCCAAAAGCACCATAGAACTTTCAAGCAAATTGAACCCCCAAACAACGTTTTCCATCCCACGGTTAAGATTTGGAAAATTCCACATAAAAACATCACAACAAGCATAGTACAAGGCTAATAGCACATAAACCCCCAATTTTTTCACAATTTTCCCACAATTTTCGGCCTAGCGTTATCACCCTTAACATTTAAGCACACAAAATCCCTTAATCCAACAAATTGGCCAAAAATCCATCACTCTCCAAAAGTAGTAACTAATAACTAACATCAAATAACATAACCCACATCGAATTTACTTACAATCATGAAAGATTTCATCCAATAAAGCATTAACATCAAGCAAAACTGAAGTGGAGAAAACATACTTTGTGTGGAGAATGGACTCTATGCAGTGAATATCTTTACACACTTGTTGTGCGACACAGATTTGTTTGAAACTTGGGTGAATTAGGGAAGAATAATGAGAGAAAAATTGAAAGAGAAGGGTTTGGGGTCGGGGGGTTGTGTAAAAATTGGGAAAACATCAGGTTTGGGTTATTTAAAGGGGGTGGGGCCATGTCAGGACACGAACGTTTTAACACACATTCGCGTTCCCTCTACATCACAGAGAGAACATGGAGTTACAATTGTAATTCTTCATTTCTTGACGCCTGGGATAGTACGCATCCGCGATGTGTCTGCGCTGCAGTACCATCGCGAATGCTTACTTTTTGGAGCTCCAAAAATTATTTCTTCTCTGCGGACCCTGCAAAATCCCCTGAACACCTGAACCTGCTTCAAAACACTCAAACAAATATATTAGACTAAAAAATACAAAAAATACCCAACAAATCATTGGGAAATAAGGACAGAAAATTTTTGCATAAAACTGTACAAGGTCTGTGACGCGGAGGCATCACAGACCTGTATTTGTGCAAATTTTGCATATTTTCAATACGGGATCTAATTTTATGATTTTTATTTTTATATTTTAACTATTTATTTACAAATAAAAATAAAATAAAGAAGACTCAATTACTTGTTACCTCACCACGGGTTGCCTCCCGTGCAGCGCCTGATTTATTGTCGTAGTATGACACACCATCAACTTATTCATCATTGGTTAACTCAATGGCCTCTTCAACTTGATTTGTGTCCTCACCATAGTAGTTTTTGACACGTTGACCATTCACCAAAAAAGTTTGGTTCGTAGTCACATCTTTCAACACCACATCTTTATGGGAAGTGATCGATACCACCATATACGGTCCACTCCATTTGGATCTCAGCTTTCCTGGAAATAATTTCAAGTGAGAGTTGAAGAGTAATACACGTTGTCCTGGATCAAAGTTCCACTTGATGGTTTGCTGGTCATGCCATTTCTTGGTTCACTCCTTGTAGAGCTTGACATTTTCTTAGGCTTGGAGTCAGAACTCGTCCAACTCCTCCAATTACTCTAGTCTTTTCCTACCCGCGAGTTCTGGGTCAAGAGTTAGCCTCTTTATTACCTAGTAAGCCTGGTGTTGGAGCTTGACTGGTAGGTGAAAAGCTTTACCATACACCAGCGTGTAACGGGATGTGCCTATCGGGGTCTTGTACGCTATCTGGTACGCCCACAAAGCTTTATCAAGCTTAATCGCCTAATATTTTTGGGTGGAGTTCACTATCTTCTGTAATATTTGCTTGACCTCCCGGTTTGATACCTCCACTTGTCCACTCATTTGCGGGTGGTAAGTTGTAGCCACTTTATTCATTATTCCATATTTTGCCAGAAGGTTCTTCACGGTTTGGTTGAGAAAGTGTGTACCTCTATCACTAATGATGGCTCTTGCAGTACCAAATTGAGTAAAGATGTTCTTATTGAGGAACTTTCTCACCACCTAAGCATCATTTGTTCGGAGGGCTGCTGCTACTACCCATTTAGAAACATAGTCAACAGCAACCACGATATAGTGACATCTGAACGAAGGCGAGAATGGACACATGAAGTGTATGCCCCATTCATCAAAGATCTCTACCTCCAGAATATTGTTTAGGGGCATCTCATGCCTCTGAGATATGGCTCCAGGGTTCCGGTGAGCATCACAGGCCCTAGAGAACTGAATAGCATCTTTGAAAAGAGTCGGCTAGAAGAACCTTGATTGCAGTACCTTATGTGCTATCCTTTTATCACTATGATGACCCCCACACAGAGAGGGATGACATCTCTCTAGAATCTTCTTCATCTCAGCCTTGGGAGTATATCTCCTCACCATTTAGTTGGCCCCTTATTAAAAAAGGTAAGCCTCATCCTAGATATACACCTTTGCATCATGAGCCAACCTTTTTTTTTGTTGATAAGTAGTATCAAGAGGGAATACACCACTTACCAAATAGTTCACTACATCTACGTACCATGGTAGTTGTTCCACCTCAATTGCTAGTAGCTGCTCATCAGGGAACTCTTCTTTGATCTGCAATTGCTCACCTATGTGAGCATTCATTTCTAGATGGGACAGGTGATCTGCAACCTACTTCTCATTCCCTTTACAATCCTTGACCTCGATATCAAACTCTTGAAACAATAGGATCCATCTGATCAGTCGCGGCTTGGAATCTTTCTTGTTGAACAAGTATTTACGGTCGCATGGTCTGTGAGCACCACAACTTTGGTTCTCACCAAATATGCTCTGACCTTGTCAAATGCATACACTAATACCAATATCTCCTTTTTCAGTACCCGTGTAATTACCTTGTGCAGCATCCACAGTCTTGCTGGCATAGTATATTGAGTGGAACACTTTGTCTCTGCGCTGCCCCAATACCGCCACCGCTGCTGTATCACTAGTATCAAGATCCGGGCCTCTACCAACTTCTTTTTCAGCAGTTCAAAGGTCTGCAAACAAGAAACATCAAAGTGAAAGGGTACCTCTTTCTATAACAGGGCATATAATGGGTTAGCAATCTTGGAGAAGTCTTTAATGAATTTGCGGTAGAACCCCGCATGTCCTAGAAAACTCCGGACTCTTTTGACTAACACTAGCAGTGGCAGCTTCTCAATCGCTTCTATCTTTGCTCTATCTACCTCCCACCCTCGCTTGGACACCTTGTCGCCTAGAAGTATCCTCTCCTTAACCAGAAAGTGACATTTCTCCCAGTTAAGAACGAAGTTAATCTTCTTACACCTTGGTAGTACTCTGTCTAGATTTTGTAGACACCTTTCAAAAGACTCATCGAAGACAGAGAAGTTATCCATGAACATCTCCACGAAGTCCTCCACCATGTCATGGAATATGACTATCATGCATCTTTTGAAAGTGGCGGGTGCATTACACAAACCAAAGGGCATGCATTTGAAAGCATAGGTCCCATACGGATATGTGAAGGTCATCTTTTCTTAGTTCTTGGGTGAAAATGGTGATCTAATTGTACCTGAGTACCCATCCAAGAAGAATATGTATCGTGCTCAGCTAGTCTGTCTAGCATTTGATCAATAAAAGGCACAGGGTAGTGATCTTTCCTGGTGGCATCATTCATCTTCCTGTAATCCATGCAAATATGCCACCCCATCATTGTTCTTGTTGGGATCAAGTCATTCTTCTCATTGGTGACGATCATCATGCCTTCTTTCTTGGGGACACACTGTACAGGCCCTACCCACTTGTTGTCTGAGATGGGAAGATGATCCCTGCATCCAACCACTTGATAACTTCTTTCTTTACTACTTCCTTTATGATTGGATTTAATCTTCTCTATGGTTGGGCCGCTGGCTTATGACCCTTCTCCATGAAGATTCTGTGCATACACATGGCTGGGCTGATGCCATGGATATCTGACATCTGCCAACCCGTTGTTGTCTTTTGTTTCTTTAGGACTGCCATATGAGCACCTACCTAGGTTGTAGTCAATAAAGCAAACAAGATTACAGGTAATATATTAATTTCACCAAGGAATTAATACCTGAGATGTGAGGGTAACTACTTCAACTCTTAGCTGAGGAGCCTCTTCGATTTCAGGCAACACCCTATTCAATGCTCAACTATTTTCTTCAGCACACTCACATTATGAAGGTTTAATACACTCTTGATTTCTTTGGCCTTAGCATCATCCACTAACCCTTAGTTTAGCAATACCCTGGCTAAAGGGTCTGTGATCTTAACTTGGCTCATAGCAACTACAGTGTCTATCACTTGGATGGATGCCAGATATTCATATACAGCTGGTAGCTTCATATATTTATAGACATCAAAGACCCCCACCTTGTCATGGGCTCTCATGGTGAGCCTCCCACTATAACATCACTTAAAGCCCCTCCTGTCGCTAGGAACGGGCACCCAAGTATAAATGGGACCTCAGGGTCCTATTCAAAATCCAAGATGACAAAGTCCACAAGGAAGATGAGAGATCCCACTTGGACTAAGACATCCTCACCATCTGGCCTAGCCACGAATCGATCTGCCAGTTGTAACATAATGGTGGTAGGCTTCGACCTTCCAAGCCGCAACTTCAAGAATAAAGAGTTGGGCATGAAGTTGATGCTCGCTCCCAGATCACATAGGCCTCTTGCGTTCAGGCAACTTCTAATGGTTACTTGTGTAGTGAAACTCCATGGATCCATTAACTTAGCTAACAAGTGTGATCTATTATGAATCTTGGAGCTACAAGCCTCTGTAAGTGCTACAATCTCATATTCAGGCCACTTGGTCTTGTTTGCTAGAATGTCCTTGGCATACTTCGGGATTATCTGTGAAATATCAATCAAGGGTAAGTTAATTTGTACTCATTTTAGTAGCCCGATGAACTTCTGGAAGCATTTTCCTCTTTCTTCTTTTTCAACTTTTGTGGGAATGGAAGAGGAGGAGGTTTTGGCAATGGAGTTGCCTCATCAGTACTAGGGCTAGGATTGCTAGCCTCATTATTCAATGCAGCATTCTAGTAATCCACATTCTTCTTCTTAGGGACCAACTTAGTCAAGGGCCTTCCACTCCTTCTGCTGACTGTATTTACTTGCTTCGGGTTAGGATTAGTGTAACCTGGGAGGCCCTCTTGAGGCCTAGAATTTATTGCATTGGCCAACTATCCAACTGCTTCTCCAAATTCTGGAGGTCCTGCTTATGGCTTCGAATCTCCTCTTCTTGTCCATTATGGTTCGCCAGAATTTGTCTCAACACCTCAATATTAGTCATAGTGCTTTTATTGGCTTGTCTTTTAGGCTTCTATACCGGCTAATTCTGATAACCATTACCACCCTATGGTCTCTGCTTAAGTGGCCCATGATTCAGCTGATTTCCCCCCATGAGAAATTTGGTTCCTCCAATTTGGGTTATATATGTTCCCAAATCCTTGATAACTACCTCGGTTAGCATTACCCATAAAGTTTACCGCTTCTAGATTAGCTATACAGTATTCAACAGTGTTGTTGCCTCCCCCACAAACATCACATCGACCTATTTGTTGTTGTTGTACCATATTGACGGGGGCTAGTTGCTGACCTACTCTATCGGTGCTTATTGTTGTAAACCCAAAGCCAAGTTGTTGAAGCTCATGATCATCATGTTCTGCATGACAGCTATTTGAGCTTGCAAAGCTATTATAGCATCAACTTTTAATACACTGGTCTGATTTTGGACTACTGGTTTGCTGGATCTTCAATTCCATTCTGGGTTCCCTTGAGCAATTCTATTGAGAAGAGTATACAATTTATCATATTTCTTCTCTAATGCCAGTCAACCTACAGCTGAATCAAGGAGAATCTTGGTATTGGATTCCAATCCTTCAATGAAGGTATGGACCAGTACCTCGTTAGCTTGACAATGGTGTGGAGAGTTGATTAAGAGAGTTTTAAACCTATCCCACGCTTGATACAAATTTCCTCAGATCTCTACTTGAAGCTCAGGATCGTACTTCTAAGTGTGGTTGTCTTGCCAGATGAGAAGAATAGAGTGAGAAACTTATGGGCCAAATCATCCCAGGATGATATGGAGTTTGACAGCTCAATTTGTAACCACCTCTGGGCTTTCCCCAACAATGAGAAGTGGAATAGGGTTATCCTCACATAGTCACGATTCACTCCCGTAGTAATGAAAGTATCAACAATCTCTAGAAAATTCTGAAGATGAACCTGTGGATCTTCGTGTGGTAGTTCGGTGAACTGTCCAGTAGAGTGGAGTAGCTGGACCATGTTCTGTTTGAGTTCCCACTGACCACTGGGCTCAGGTTTGACAAAGGAGCTAGTAACATTAGTGGTTCTCAAGATTGCCATATCCCTCACTAGCCTCTGTGTCGGTGGTGCGGTTGCGGGCAGTGGCAATGCATGTGTGTCATTTTTCGCCATGTCCTCTCCAATAAGGTCAACTCCTTCCTTATTATCCATTTGATCTTTCTACTCAGTAGTTTTGGAACAAAACCCCTACTCTCCTTTTTAATTGATGAAAACATGAATCCTGATCTTCTAGCTTATTGATCTATCACCTGTACAACAACACCGCTAATATCAAATATAGCGAACACCACAAAACAAAACAACTCAGATAATCAACCAATTCACTTCAAATCCCCGGTAACAGCACTAAAAACTTGTTGTTCCCCAGCACACGCAAGTGTATGTGGTCTCATAAGTAATATAGTGGCCCTGATTAAGGAGTCGGGTTGTCAAACCCAAAGGATTTGAATGAAATCAGCAACCAATCTCAGTTATCACGTTTATGGTGCTTTAGGTAAAAATATGTGAAAGTGTAAGTCAAATGAATGCAAAGAACAAATTTCTTTTAAACTAATCTAATTTTTACTGCAAAGATATCAATTAACAAGCAATTCTGAGATTGTAGCCTTAACGATTCCGTTTAGTCTTAACAATGTATATTTATGTCTAGGTTCCTGATTACTGATTCACAGGGTTTAAAATACCTGAACAAGGTTGCACGCCTTTACCGACCTACCGTTATTGACTGCCTAACTACATTGTTGAGCGGGGATACACAGACCAATAAAAATGCATTAAAGTTATCTTCCCATATTATGAATCGAGCGGGGTGTAAGGGTAGTTTTCACAGGTCTCCCTTACACGAATCAACCTAGTTTCCTAGTCAAACAAGCTTCTTATACTACTGCATTCTGTCTACTCTAACATCTCTCGAATCTAGAGTGAACAATTAATTTACTCCTTAGTTGATCAGGTTGTGAAGTATAGATAAAAATAGCATAGAAAAAATCAAAAGAACCTATTTGTAGATGTTCAAAGTAAAGAACTAAATATTGGTTTTGGCTGCGACCCCAAAATATGGAGACTTAGTCACTCATAGTCAAAGAATACACCATAAATGATATGGAAACATCAAAAACCAAGGTTTCGAGATTAAACTAACCAAAATAACCTTAGAACAAAGTTCTCTATTGTCTCTACTGTGGTTCTTGCGTAAAAACAGAATGTAAACCTAAAGTCTATGATAGAATATAATTAAAAACTCTGTAACTCGACTTTTCTACATCTTGTCCTCAGGTCCGTGACGTGTACCCCTTATGTATTCTGGGTTTTCACTTATTTTGAATGGACACTTTTACCTACTACACAAGTCTACGATGTAGACTTGGCACGTTTTCCAGCTTTGTGCCTTTTTTTCGCATTTTTTCAACTTCCACAACTTCGTCCCAAGTCTGCCACGTGGACTTTGGTCTTTTTGCTGCTTCCTGTGACTTTTAGCTTCTGAATCCCAGGCTGTGTTCTTCCATCAAATTTGGGTGTAGCTTTAGACTTCCCCAACTACAGCAAAATCCTGCAAAACACAATCAATCGGTGCACTTAGCCCTGCGTTAGCAAAATAAGAGAAAAACTAACTGAAACACCTAGACTCTATGGATTTACCCTCTGACTTGTCTCTATTCATGGGTACTTTTGGCTAATTAGGCATATAAATATGCCTATGATCAATATTCTACTTCATATGTTGACAAAGTCACAATTGGTTGTTCTTGGAATTCCATGTAAATGCAGAAATCTCAAATAAGAAAACAAACCTAGTAGTACTTTTTCGATCATCAACATCACAACCCCAATCACTATCACAATAGCCAACAAGCTTGAAGTCCTTGAAAGATGAATAAAAAATTTCATAATCAAATGTACCTCTGATGTACCGAAGTATTTTTTTGGACTTTTAGATAGGAAGTTGTTGGATTTTTCATATAATGACTAACAAGTCCAATACAAAAAAGAATATCAGGTTTTGTACAATTTAAATACCGTAGGCTTCCAACAAGACTCTTGAAATATGTGGAATTGATATTTTCTCCATCATCATGCTTAGTTTAACTCCATAATCCACAGGGGTGCTAACAGGCCTGCAATTCTCCATCTCAAATTTCTTGAGAATCTCTTTTACATATTCTCCTTGAGAAATAAATATGCCATCATCCTTCTGCTTCACTTTAATGCCAAGATAGTACGACATTAGGCCAATATCCTTCATCTCAAATTTTCTTGCCATTGACTTCTTGAAATCTTCAAATATCTTAGGCTTATTTCCTGTCAAGATCAAATCATCCAGATACAAATAAATAAGTAATGTGTCACCATTTTCATTAACTTTTACATAAAGTGCATGCTCATGTGGACATTTTACAAAATCATTGACCTGAAAGTATTTATCAATTCTACAATTCCAAAATTGGGACTTTTAGGGGCAACTCTGGATTTAATCAAACTCCAATATGAATACTGGACATCTGGCCAGAAATTTTAAAAAAAAAACTTAGTAAAACATTAATTGGTTCATAAAAGTAATTTTAAATTTATTAGTCAAATGCAAATTGATTCTCAAAAGCATTTATTTTTTAAAGCACTTTTGATAAAAATATTTTTTAAAGATAAGTTGATTTTAAAAACTTAATTAAGCAAGGTATAATAAGTTTTAGCCTAAACATTTTTAGTAAGAATTGCTTTGGCAAGTCGATTTGTTTGAACATTTGAATAGGAGAAGTCAAGGGTTCAACTCTACCCTACGAGAATATTTTTGTAAAATAATTTTCAGGCTTAATTTGTGCAAAAGTTACATATGCTTAGATTGGAAATTAATATCGTGCAAAGGGAAGCTTGACACTTTACCATTAAATTACAAATTCACTTTGCTAATGTGGGTGCCATACTTTATATATATATAAATCTTCGTATATATATGTCTTTAAATATAGAGTTTTGACAGACACGAGTGGGTGTCATGACATCCCCAATCCAATACATAGATCAGCCCCTAACTGCACACATTCTTGAAAAATATAGTTATTTGATTACGTACAACGTTTAAATTTGAAAAAAGTTCTTTAAATTTTATGGTCTAAAGAAACCATGGCTATTCGTGTGACTATAGTTATTTCTTTAAGGATAAAAATAAAATTTTAAAGTTAAGTTATTTCTAGTTATTGAAAGGTGGCGTGTCTTTTGTCAAAAGACCATAGAAAAGTGTATTATATAAATTGTGGGACATAAAGACTACAAAGTACATTTTTACTTGGTATGTGGCAAATCCAGAAAGTTTTGAAAAGACTTGTCACGACCCGATTTCTCAAGCCGTGATGACACCTACCCCGACCCACTGGTAGATAAGCCTAACGCATAATCCGGAACAATTGGCGGTGAGCTTCCTAATAGAAAATAACCTACTAAGTAAATGTTTCCATGAACGAAGTACTATATACAAAAACCAAAGAAATCACATATTGAAACTCACCCCAAGACCAGACATCAGTCAATATTTGAGTTTATATAAAATAAGGATACAAAGCTTTTCAAATACATTAGCAGTACACACCATCTCAGAATATAAAACAAAGATAAGTCTAGAAGTAGTAAGAGAGAAATCGACAACTTCAGATGTCAGGAGCTCACCAAGACCTCTAAAAATCCTCAGCTAGCTCTGCACGATAGGCAACCAACAATGGGGACTTGCACCATGATCTGCAAGAGACAGAAATGTAGTACAACGAGATAGGAAATATACCTGGGAGGATAAGGTCGACTACTTTCTAGCATAAATGGCAGGTTAAGAAGACAAAATGATAATAACAATAATAAAACTACATGGCCTTGGCTAAATCAACAACCTAGGAACTAGTTCAATCATCCGAACTGAGTTCTGTCTCACCACTTCCTTAAGATCTTTAAAAGGGCTGCCACTGAAATCCAACACCTAGTTCTGCCTCACCACTTCCTTAAAATCTTTATATTTAGTCCATAAATTAAGAAAGTGAAAAGGTTTCACCATGTTATCACTGTGAGTGTTACAAATCAGTTACAGTGGGGCATGATCAAACCCCTGTTTGATGAGGTGCTATACCTCAGAGTTAGGGAAAATTTCCTAGTATGCATCATTAACCAAAATTCTATCTAGTCTCTAAAAAATACAAGTTTCCTCAATTCTTCTATTCCACCAAGTATACTTACTCCCAGTAAACCTTACTTCTGATGAATAGGGCAAAATCAGTTGCTTCACTTTGTTCAAAAGGAAGACCCCCCTCTCTCAAATTTCTCCTATTCATTTATTATCACATTGAAATCTCCACCTATGATCCATGGAATCTCACTATTCTCTTAAATGCTTTGTAGATCATCCCACAGCTCCAAACTTTCCATCTCATTACACCGAGCATACACTGAGGAGATCATAAAATGCTTATTGTGGAAACAGAACTTAACAGTTATCTATTGAACTGTATCTAGTATTACTGTCGTCATCTATTTTTCTTTCCACAAATACCATATTTTGCCTAAACAGTTGACTGCAGCATTATTGAATCTCAATTTTCTCTTGTATTCTTAAATTTGAATTGGCTCTTGAAAGGGTTCCATCAGTACAATAAAAGCATAATGGTTCCTTCTATTTAAATCCATTAATCTTTCAAAACACTTGTGAGTATTAATAGATCTAATATTCCAGAAAAGCATTTTCTCTATCACTGATCACTGGATGGCTTGTTCCGACTACTGTTTGTAAACGTGTAGACGCATCATTGATCTTCTCCTTTTGGAATCATTTTCAAAAAATTAGTATGTCTTGGAGATAAATGTCCTTTTCTACTAACTTGTTGAATATTGTTTTCCATATCATCTGGCTCTTCCAGATGAGCATTCTCATCCCCTTTGTCTTCACTAATTAACTTTATATTGGAACTCCCATCGCCTTCTGCTCCAGGTGCCTTTCCTGATGACTCTCCACTGTTACTGTTATATACTCTTTTTTCTTGTCACGAACTGGACCTAGGACCTAGATGTGACATGGCGAATGGGGACCCCAAAAAATGCCTCTTAGCATATCATTACACATCCATGGTCACGGAAGCAATTGTACAACATCAAGAGATAGTAAAAAGGGGAAAAGTGGGGCTAAGGGACATAGATAGAAAATCTAAGTATAACATTAATACATCATACTCTAATACATAGATAGGAGCAGGGACTAAGACAATCTCTAGGCTCACCCTCATAGTCATAAGTTTCCAACATAATAAGAGTCAATACATGGCATGAATTCAAAGAAACATGTCCTCGGAGTTGGGGACTCACCAACTTGCTTTGAAAGATAGTACTAGCCACGTGGAGGAGGAAGATGACCAAGTGGAGCTCTGATTCCTACATGGTAGCATCATGTAGGCATAGAGTATGCATTAGTATATTTGAATATACTAAGCATGTAGGATGCAACGCAACAAGGGATAAACAATGTAATTGAAATGCATAAATAGACATTGAATGAACATAATAGCAATATGGCATACATGAATGATGCTTGAAGTAAAACATGCTTGCATAAAACATATTACATATGTAGGAAGAGACCATCATCATAGACCAAGCAACTTAGTACTTGGAATCCAAGGTAAACCACCCCTTGGAGGTGTTTTAGGTATCAACCCCTCAACTTGTTAATGGGTTTATCACCTCCCATCAAGGTGTTTGAGGTATCAACCCCTCAACTTGGTTAATGGGTTTACCACATCCCATCAAGGTGTTTGAGGCATCAACCCCTCAACTTGTCTATGGTCAACTTATGACACTAAAGATACATTTCATGAAATCAACACATATATAAACATTCCTTTCATCATCATAAAGTTACTTAGTTCAAGGTTATGCAATAGATCATCAATAGCTCAATAGTTCAAACCGAATATTTTATCAAACACTTTGTAGCGCGTGTAATGCTAGTTTAAGATCATGCAATTCAAGAGTGAAATCATGTGAGAAAATCAATGTAAGACCACCCACCAACACTTAGTAATGCCCTCATGCAAGATACATCAAAACTCTCCATCAAATCTCAAAATAGATCATAGATTCATAACTCAAAACATGCTTAGAAAATCACACTTTTATGAAACACCAACTTAGTTCATAGTTTAAATTCATAATAAGTAAGACCCACAAGTAAATCAACTTAGAATCATGCAATTATGTAAAAAGGAAGATTGGGCACCATGGATGAAAAAACCCAATGGTTGAAATCCATATACCTTAGACCTTGAATCTCTTGAAATTGAGTTGGGAAAGAATGGAAGCGTGGAATGGAGTCTTGAAATCCAAACTTGTTCTTGAGTCTCCTTGAATTTGTATTGAGGTCTTGGTAGAGGCTTTTGAGAGGATTTGAGAGTGTCTTCAAGTTGAGAGTAATGAGTTTGATCTTTTTGAATAGAGTTTAAGTCTTTTGGAGAGGTTAAGATAACATTGGAAATCTAAAATGGTCATTAGAATCAATACAATTTATGAAAACACCATTAATGAACGGATGAAAAAATTGGCAAAGTGATGCCTCACTGAGGCCCACATAGGTTGTGTGGCACTCCATGGGTCGTATGGAGTGCTCGTGAGATGACACTTGGAAAAAAATTTGAAAGTTGTACCACTTAGAGAGATTAACGTCATCATCACTTTGACGAGAGCCCTCACAGGCTGTGTGATGCTACACGGTCTGTGCAGTGGTCCTTTAAACTACACTAGTGAGAAAAATGTTGCCAGGCCACCCCACGCCTAGGGCCACGACTCGTCAGACCTGCCACGACCCATGAAGATAGTTGTGGCACAACACTTAGCCAAGAAAAATCCTCCCACGCCCACTCTTCCTTACTTGCACACACTCTACGACTAGCCACACGGTCAGTGACAAGCCACACGGCCTGTGCCACTAGCTATGCCCTATTCCTTAGACCTAAAATGGTCATTTCCAGCTCAAGGCAACCCAGACGGCTCATCCAAGGCCCCACTGCCCGTCAAGTTGCCTGTGTGGTTTCATTGCATCAGAAGATCTCAAGAAAATGGTCATAACTCCTTCATCCGAACTTAAAATGGGGTGAAACCAAGTGCAGTGGAAAGCTAACTCAAAGGGCTTTCGTTTGACATGTGGTGGGTCATCCAGTTCTAAGTGTGCTAAAAGTTATGCTCATTTAAAGTTGACCTTGGCATAAACCAACACCCAAAACTCAACTCATAAGGAAGTCTTGAACTCGTCTAAGTACTAGAAGTCTCCCATGACCCTAATACACTCCCAGCATAACCAAATGAAGCTTAAAACATGTATATATAAGAGCATGGAGTTATGAGGTGTCAAAATATCTGCCCTTTGTTAACATTTATCCTCGAATGTTAAAGAAACATATACAAGGAATTACTCATGAAGATTTTTAACCCAACATGGATGCAACAAATACACTTAAACATTATTTTCAAAAAGTTTCAATCATGAACATCAAAATAACCATAACTTTGTCAACATAAACATGAATGCATGTAAATGACTTTAGGGCTGCAACTTAAGACTTGAAATCATATAAGGGACTTAGGTTAGTAACTTAGACTTGATTAGAATGGAAGAGATAGGGATATCATTTTTTCATGTCCGCCTCGGCTTCCCATGTGGCACTTTCAACTTGTTGGTTTCTCCAAAGAACCTTGACGGAAGCTATATCCTTGTTCCTCAACCTCTTTATGCCTATCCAAGATTTCTACTAGAACCTCCTTATAAGTCAAATTATCTTCAACAACCCCTACAACATCAGGAGGCACAATAGCACTTGAGTTACCAACAAACTTTCTTAACATAGATACATAGAAGATCGGATGAACCATATGCATGTCATTGGGCAACTCCAACTTATAAGCCACCTTGCCAATCCTTCTCAACACTTTATAAAGACCTACGAATCTTGGACTCAACTTACCCTTTTTACCAAAATGAACCACACCCTTTATGGGCGAACCTTCAAATATAACCAATCACCAACTTTGAATTCAAGATCCCTTCTCTTAACATCGGCATAGGACTTTTGTTGAGTTTGGGTAGTTTTCAATCTTTCTCTAATCACCCTCACCTTCTCCATAGACTCCATAACCAAATTCAGACATAACAAGGCCATCTCCCTCACCTCAAACCATCCAATCGGGGACCTATAATGCTTTCCGTAAAGAGCCTCAAAAGGAGTTATACCAATGCTTGCATGATAGCTATTATTATAAGCAAACTCAATCAATGGAAGATGATCATCCTAACTACCCTTAAACTTCAATACACAAGGCCTAAGCATATCCTCAAGAGTTTGGATAGTTGTTTCTGTTTGGCCATC
>JAOTQR010082573.1:21453-32980 GCA_025774065.1 Solanum ossicruentum
GGCACCATATGTAGTCCTAATCGATAGGAAATGAGCCAACTTTATCATCCTACCAACTACAAGCCAAATTGAATCAAAATCCTTTCTAGTTTTAGGTAACCCAACCACATAATCCATGTTAATTTCATCCCACTTCCAAGTAGAAATCTCTATTTATTGGGCTAGGCCATCCGGCCTTTGATGTTCGGCTTGGACTTGTTGGCAATTATGGCAACTGGATACAAACTTAGCAATGACTTTCTTCATACCTCCCCACCAATAAAACTCTCTCAAATCTCTATACATCTTTGTAGAACTGGGGTGAAAGGAATAGGAAGAATTATGAGCCTCGTCAAGAACCTTCTCCCTCAAGCCATCAACACTAGGCACACACAACCTACCTTAATACCTAAGGGAACCATCTCCCCTTGGGAGAAAACCTCCACCTTTCCACCTCTCACTAAAGCCTTCAACTCTAGCAAGGCGAGGTCAAGATCTTGCTTTGTGTTCACCTCCTCAATCAACGAACATTGTGTAACCATCAACCACCACTACTCCACCATTATTAACCTCCTCCAACGTAACTCCAATCTAGCCAATCGATGGACCTCTCTAGCCATCTCTTTGCCCTCATCTCCAATATGTACAAGGCTACCCATGGACACCCTACATAAAGTATTAGCCATAACATTAGCCTTACCGGGTGATAATGCTTACTCATATTATAATCCTTAAGAAGCTCTAACCACCTTCGTTGTCTCAAGGTGAGATCTTTTTGGGTGAACACATATTGGAGACTCTTATGATCGGTAAACACAACAATATTCACCTTATACAAATAATGACGCCAAATTTTCAAAGCAAAAACTAAGGCGGCCAATTCAAAATTGTGGGTAGGATAATTCTTTTCATGCACTTTGAGTTGTCTAGAAGTATAGTCTATCACTTTACCATTTTGCATCAAAACACAACCCAAACCAACCCTTGAACTATCACAATACACAAGAAACCCTTCTAGCCCTTCCAGTAGTGACAAGATAGGAGCAGACACAAGCTTATCATTCAAAAATTGGAAACTCTTTTCACATTTATCTGTCCGCACAAATTTAGCCTTCTTTTGAGTCAATTTATTCATAGGGGAAGCAATAGAATAGAACCCATTCATGAATCTCCGGTAATAACACGCTAAGCCCAAGAAGCTTCTAATATTTGATGGGTTCAAAGGTCTAGGCCAATTTTTAATCACCTCCGTCTTTTTAGGATCCACCTTAATCCTATCCCCTGACACTATATGAACTAGAAAGGCCACCTCTTGCAACCAAAACTCGCACTTCTCATACTTAGTATACAACTTCTCTTCCCTCAACCTTTGTAGCACCACTCTCAAATGACTTACATGCTCCTCCTCACTATAGGAAAAGATCAAAATATTATCAATGAAGACCACAACAAACGAATCAAGACAGGGTTTGAAGACCCAATTCATAAGATCTATGAAGATAGTCAATGCATTGGTCAACCCAAAAGACATAACCACAAATTCATAGTGCCCATACCTAGTCCGAAAGACTATCTTAGGAATGTCACACTCCCTCACTTTCACTTGATTATAGTCGGACCGAAGATCAATCTTAGAGAAGTGACTAGCCCCTTAACATTGGTCAAAAGGATCATCAATTCTTGGTAGAGGGTACTTATTCTTGATGGTGACTCTATTAAGTTGTCGGTAATCAATAAATATCCTAAGAGAACCATCCTTCTTCTTCACAAACAACACCGATGCACCCTCACAAGATTATAGAGACACCCTTTTGATATCAATCTTTGGGCTTTAATGCAAGAAATAAGCCTACCCTTGACCACCATATCCTGACTCCACCACTCAATGACGGATTCATTAGGGAATTGGAATTTGACCCTACAGGTCCTACAATAAATATAGGTGTAGTATGCCTGCAAAAATTCCATCCTAAGAATCATTTCAAAATCTAACATGTCTAACTCAACAAAGTCACATGGAAATATCTTAAGCAAAATTTAAACGGGATAATTTGTTAGAGCTAATGTTGTTGTTTTGATAATGAATACACAGGATTGATAACAGGACTAAATGCGAAACTGATGACATCTAAACTTGTGCTGAAAAGCAAAAAGGAAAGGAATTAAATGGATAGAAGAATCAAGAAATCAATTCAGATCAGTAGTAAATCAACCTGCACAAATCAAGGAAAGAAGATCATACAAACAAGGTAAAAAATACAATCTAGAAATCTAGAATCAATCAGCAATAACAATCATAGGAAATCAAGAATCAATTAGTAATAATGATCAAGGAAAGAAGATCGAACAAAGATAAGCAGCATAGACGAACAAGGGAAGAAGATCAAGCAACGACTCAATCACAAAGCAATCAAGTCTCAATCTTAGGAAGCAATCATATCTAGAAAATCTCCCTTGAAGAAGCATTCAACCTTATTCTTGGAAAGACAACTCATCACTACCTCGATCCAAGGATCAACACCCTTGGGATTCCATCTCTTCTATTATAAAAAAAAAAGGCATCCAGGATATCTCAAGCATACAAGCCTACTGCCTTCAAGACTATCTTTGAAACTCTTCATCTTTAAGAAATTTTCTGTTATCTTTAGTTTTACTTTGAAAGGGGAAAAAGAGAGAGAAAAGAAAAAAAATTGAAAGATAGGATTATATCAAAAAGAAAATAGAAAGAAACTGTGTTGTAGTTTTTAAGTTTAAAATCGTTGTAACCCACCCTTGAAGGCTTAAAGAGATATCCCTTACAACCCAAGGGGGTTGTACCTAGAATTCACATTGAATATGAACTAGTATAAAAATATCCGGTGTCAAATTTTCTTTTACGCTTTTTACTTTACTCTGCTCTATTATCTGTCTAACTCCAGTTGACTAATCTTTACATTAGTTGACTCTCTTGAAGTGCAGGATCAAACACGAAAGCAAGGAAGAAAATACAATTTACACCCCCTTGCTTTTTTAATTGGTATCTGAGTCTGGTCTCACTACTTTTTTGGTTTAACCACAGGTGAGAAAAGATAATCGCAGACCAACAGCAAACAATTGGAGCACTGTTTCAAGAGGGAACCTCTCAAACCAAATCTCTCTACTTTAATGGGAAACGTTTCTCTCACTGGAAAATAAGAATGGAAATATTCATAAAATCCTATAATGTGAAGGTATGGAGAGTCATCAAGTTAGGTGACATCCCTATTCCACCCACTAAATCAACAACTGAAGGGCAACCAAGTGTTGAATATGGACAAGAAGTTGTGATCCCAAGCCAGGAGAACTATATAAATGAGCAAATAGAAATCATTCAAATCAACTCTAGGGAAAAAAATGTTCTCTACAATGCCATCAATGGAGAAGAATATGAGAAGCTCTCAAGCTATGAAACTGCTAAGGAAATGTGGGATAAACTTGAAGTCACCTATGAGGAAACTGACAAAGTAAAAGAGACTATTGTTAGTCTACTAGTCTATGAGTATGACTGTTCCAAATGAAGGAAGAAAATATGTGGAAAGCATGTTCACTCACCTCAGCAAGAACACTGGGGAACTCAAAGCTGCAGAAAAGAATATGCTCCCAATGTACATATTAGAAGAATCCTCAGAGAATCTATCCCCTCAATGGCATGCAAAAGTTGTTGCTCTTGAAAGCATAGATCTCAAAAACCTTACATATGATGAACTAAGAGGAGATTTTATTGCTTTTGAGAAAATATATCTGAATAAAAAGGGAAAGGAGGAGGACAAGAAAAAATCTGTAGCTTTCAAAGCTACTGATGAAGTCCTAGACGATGATGAAGACTTAATGAAGATGAAATTGCTCTAATCACAAAATCAGTCATGGAAATATTCAGATGCAACAGAAATCACAGAAGAGGTAAGCAAAACTTTTTAAGAAATAAATAGATAGTTAACCATAATCGTAATGATGGCAGGTGCTATGATGTGGAAAGCATGGACATATTTCAAGTGAGTGTCCCAAAGCCAAATGAAAATACCCTCAAGGACAATTCAAGTATAGAGTCTTTAACAGCTGGAGTGATGAAGACACATTGGAATACAACAATAATGATAACACAAACGTATGCTTCATGGACATAGGTGAAAGCAGCAAGGTAAATAATGACTTTTGAAATAATTATCTTTACTTGAAAGATCTCTTAGATCGAGCCACTATAGACTTGAAAAAATCTTTTGAAAATCTCAGAATCATTCAAGATGAAAAAAATGCTTTAGAAATCAAACTTGAAGTCTATGTTGTTGAACGAGATTTACTGGATGAAGAAAACCTTGAGCTTAAAAATCGTTTAAAAGTTGTTCAAGCTCATGACAGTCCTAAAAAATCTTTCAAATCAACTTTCTCTCAAAATGACTCCTCAAGTCACTCTGGTTCTAATCACTCAAATCAACCATCTTGTCATTATTATAGAAAATCCAGACACACCTACTCCAGGTGTCACTTTCGTCACTCAAAACCTTCTAACATGATCTAGAGAGTCAAGATTACAACTAACCAAAAAGGACCTAAACATATTTGGGTACCTAAAAATCAAAACTGATCTTGTTTTACAGGAACATCGCACTAAGTTCAAAGGAAATTGGTATCTTGACAATGCATGTTCAAATCACCTAACAGGCAACAAATCTCTGTTCAAATCTGTAGCTGACTATAGAGTAGGAAAAATTCAATTTAAAGACAATTCAACTGGAACTATGGTTGGTGTTGGCATAATCTCCTTCAATGAATCTTGTGACATCGCAAATATTTATCTTGTGAAAGGACTCAAACTCAAATTCAGTCAACTATATGACTCCGATCTTGAAGTAAGATTCAGAAAAACAGGATGCATTATAGAAGACATCTCTGGAAAGGAGATCATGTCTGAAAGCAGAGATAGAAATGTGTACATTCTGGATTCCATCAAAGGAGCCACCGAGCATATCTGCCTAGCCTCCATGACTGAAGATCTATAGATTTGGCACAAGAAGCTCACGCCAGTATGAGACTCATTGAGAAGCTGGCTAAACTAGACCTAGTTGCTGGTCTGCCAAAAATCAACTGCACCAAGGATCAGATCTGCAATGCCTGCCAATTAGGTAAATAAACCAGAAACTCATTTGCAAATAATAACATTGTCTCTACTACTAAACCCTTGCAGCTCCTTCATATGGACCTCTTTGGTCCAACCAGAACAACTAGCATTGGTGGAAAAAAGTATGCCTTTGTTATAGTTAATGACTACTCACACTATACAGGGGTATTGTTCTTAGCTAACAAAGATGATACCTTAAAGAATTTTGAGTTTTTTTATAAGAAAGTACAACATGAAAAAGGTTATTACATCAATGCCATCAGAAGTGATCATGAGGAGAATTTTAAAGCAAAGCATTTGAAGATTTCTGCAACAAGGAAGGTTACGAGCATAACTTCTCAGCCCCATGAACACCACAACAAATTGGGATAGTTGAAAGGAAGAACAAAACCCTTTAAGACATGGCAAAAATCATGATTTGTGAGAATAATCTTCCACATCATTTCTGGGATAAGGCAGTCAGTACAGCTTGTCCTCAAATGATGTCTCATCAGACCTATCTTGAAAAAGACTCCATATGAACTATGGAATGGTAAGAAGCCAAATGTTGGCTATTTCTACCCTTTTTGTTACAAGTGCTTCATTAACAATAATTGTAAGGACAATCTTGGTAAGTTTGATCCTCACACTGGTGAAGGTATTTTTCTCTCCTACTCTACTAATAGTAGATCTTAAAGAGTCTTCAATAAACGCACTTCTTCTGTAGAGGAGTCTGTTCACATTATATTTGATGAATCTAATCAACCCTCTGAGAAAAGGTGCAATTCTGATGATGAAGAGATCATCAACTCACAAAGTGCAGTCATCTCTTCACAAGAAATCATAGAAAAAGAGTAGTAGACTACTATTGCAGAAACTCCACCCTCTACAGAATTAGTTCCAAACGAATAGAGAAATGAACCGGGCTATCCGAAGAAATTTATTATTGGAAATGTAAATGATGGAATGAGGACAAGGGCCTCAAATAAAATGAGTGCAAATGTAGCTCTTATTTCACATCTAGAACCTAAGAAAGTTGAAGAGGCTCTGAAGGACAATGAATGGGTAAAATCCATAAAGGAAGAATTGGAACAATTTGAAAAGAATCAAGTATGGACTTTGGTTGACGAACCCAGAAATTCCTCCATCATCGGAACCAAATGGGTATTCAGAAATGAATTGAATGAAGATGGAATAGTAATTAGAAATAAAGCAAAACTGGTTGCATATGGATACTCTCAATAGGAGGGTGTCAACTATGATGAAACCTTCACTCCTATTGCTAGGTTAGAATCTATTTGCATATTTCTTGCTTATACTTCTTTCAAAATATTCAACTTTTTTAAATAGACGTCAAAAGTACCTTTTCAAATGGTTTTATAATGAAAATGTTTTTATAAAACAACCCCTTAGGTTTGAAAATCCAAATTTTCCTAATCATGTTTTCAAGTTGATTAAAACTCTCTATGGTCTTAAATAAGCACATAGAGCTTGGTATGATCGTTTGAGCAATTTTTTGTTAAATCATGATTTTTCAAGAGGAAGCATTGATACAACTCTTTTCATCAAAAAATCTTCTTCTGATAATATTATTATTCAAGTTTATGTCGATAACATTATTTTTGGAATTACTAATGACAATCTGTGCCAGGAATTTGCTGATCTAATGCAAAGTGAGTTTGAAATGAGCCTCATGGATAAGTTAATATTTTTCTTGGGAGTACAAATATTTCAATTTGATCAAGGAATCTTCATTTTCCAAAGTAATTATGGGAAGGAATTGATTCAAAAGGTTGGAATGGAAAATGCCAAGTCCAATAGTACTCCGATGAGCCCTTCCTGCAACTTAGACTTGGATATAAATGGTAAGAGTGTTGATGAGTCCAGGTATAGAGGCATGATGAATCTCTTCTCTATCTTACAGCTAGCAGACCTGATATTATTTTTAGTGTCTGCAAATGTGCCAGATTTCAATCTACTCCTGGTGTAATTGAATCTCTAGTTCTTGGAAAGAGAATTTTTCTGGATCCTGAAATCTTTGATGAAATTTTGAAATCCACTGCTCTAGGTTCTCTTCCCCTGTTAAAACTTCTGGGCCCTCTGACTTCGACATCTCCTTTGAAGATGCTAAGAAACCTCTCATGCCTTCCCCCTTTAGTCCTTGTCCCTCAAATCTTGGACCTAAAGATGTTTCTTCTGAAATCAGAGTGCTCGCTCATATCGTGACAACCACCCTTATTTCCCATGCTAGCTCTCTTTCTACCCTTTCTGTTCGTGACACTTTTTTCACTTACAATCTTCTGTCTAAGAGAAGGTTTAAATTATCCTTCGACATCCTTGTGCATATGGTTGACTTCACTCAGGGCTCTAAGAGTTTACCTAATGGGATGCACATTTCTAAGATTCTCGAGGCAAACAATGTCTGCCTCTCCGACATCCCTCCTCTCTTTGTTAAACAATGTTATAACTCTAGAGCCTTCAGCAGTATGTGCTACTCTCTTTTCAATGACGCTTGGTCTCTCAAAACTAAACCTCTACCCTGTCCTACCGATAACCCTGCTGGTAACTCTTCTCCTCTTGAACTTGCCATAGATGATCCTAAATCTATTGAAGACCTGAACATCAAGATCGCTACCATGGATGCTAAGTTTGAGAAACTGCAAGACCTGATCATGTCATATCACTTCAAACTTGAGGGCGTCACAGAGACCCTGAACAAGGTCAAGGATATCACTAAGGATACTGGAGCTGATGTGAGAAAAATTCTTCATCGTCTAGTTCAAGTCATAAAGAAAACCATCAGAGTCGCTCTAAAAATTTAGAACAGCACTAATGCTATCGCCACAACTCTGACTAATCAGTTTGACAACCTAAAGACTGCTCTTGTAGATACTATTTCTTACTTTCTGTGCCCTCAGGGCTGATGTTGTTGGATGATGTTTTTTTTTTGTGTGTTTTGTTATGTGGAATGCTTATGCCAACTGCAGCTTTTAAGTACTATGCTCCTATTTTGTTAAACTACTTGTTATCTACTATTATCTAGTCCCTACTATTTTTATTGTTTTGTTATTCCTTCCTTTTTGCTGATGTCAAAGGGGGAGAATACCTACCCACTATTCAGAGGGAATAAAACTAGCATAGCAGCATTCATTCAGGGGGAGCAGTTAGTTGACATACACAACAAGGAAGTCAACTTACAACTACTTATATTGTCATCATCAAAAAGAGGAAGATTGTTAGTGCTAATACTGTTGTTTTGATGATGAATACACAGGATTGATAACAGGACTAAATGCGAAATTGATAACATCTACACTTATGCTGAAAAGCAAAAAGGAAAGGAATCAAATGGATAGAAGAATCGGGAAATCAATCCAGATCAGCAATAAATCAACCTGCACAAATCAAGGAAAGAAGATCAACAAAACAAGACAAAAAATCCAATCTAGAAATCTAGAATCAATCAGCAATAACAATCATAGGAAATCAAGAATCAATTAGTAACAATGATCAAGGAAAGAAGATCGAACAAAGATAAGTAGCATAGACAAACAAGGGAAGAAGATCAAGCAACGACTCTATCACAAAGCAATCAAGTCTCAATCTGAGGAAGCAATCATATCCAGAAAATCTACTTTGAAGAAGCCTTCAACCTTATTCTTGGAAAGAGGACTCATCACTGCCTTAATCCTAGGATTAACACCCTTGAGATGCCATCTCTTCTACTATAAAAAGAAGGCATATAGGATATCTCAAGCATACAAGCCTACTGCATTCAATATCATCTTTAAAACTCTTTATCTTTGAGAAATTCTTTGTAATCTTCAATTTTACTTTAAACAACAAAAAAGAGAGAGAAAAGAAGAAAAAATTGAAAGAGAGGATTGTATCGAAAAGAAAAAGAAAGAAACTGAGTGTTGTAGTTTTTAAGTTTAAAATCCCTATAACCTACCCTTGAAGGCTTGAAGAGATATTCCTTGCAACCCAAAGGGACTAGACCTAGGATTCACATTGAATCCAAACCAGTATAAAATCATCTGGTATCAAATTTTCTTTTACGCTTTTTACTTTACTCTGCACTATTATCTATCAAACTTCAGTTGACTAATCTTTACATTAGTTGACTCTCTTGAAGTGCAGGATCAAATATGAAAGCAAGGAAGAAAGTAAAATTTACCCCCCCCCCCCATCTTGCATTTTCAATTGGTATCAGAGCCTAGTCTCACTATTTTTTCTGTTTAACCACAGGTGATAAAAGATTATGGCAAACCAACAGTAAACAATGGGGAGCACTGTTTCAAGAGGTGATCTCTCAAACCAAATCCCTACTTTAATGGGAAATATTTCTTTCACTGGAAAATAAGAATGGAAACATACATAAAATTTTATAATGTAAAGGTCTGGAGAGATCAAGTTAGGTGACATCCCTATTCCACCCACCAAATCAACAACTGAAGGGCAACCAAGTGCTGAATGTGGACAAGCAGTTATGATCACAAGCCTGGAGAACTATACAAATGAGCAAATAGAAGTCATTCAAATCAACTCTAGGGCAAAAATTTTCTCTACAATACCATCAATTGAGAAGAATATGAGAAGATCTCAATCTGTGAAACTGCTAAGGAAATGTGGGATAAACTTGAAGTCACCTGTAAAAAAACTGACAAAGTCAAAGAGACTATTTTCAGTCTACTGGTCTATGAGCATGAATTGTTCAAAATGAAGGAAAAAAATATGTGGAAAGCATGTTCACTCGCCTCAGCAAGATCATTGGGGAACTCAAAGCTGTAGGAAAAGAATATGCTCCCATTGTACATATTAGAAGAATCCTCAGAAATCTACCCCCTCAATGACATGCAAAAGTTGTGACTCTTGAAAGCATGGATCTCAAAAACCTCACATATGATGAACTCAGAGGAGATTTGATTGCTTTTGAGAAAACATATCTGAATAATAAGGGAAAGGAGGAGGACAGGAAAATATCATATCATTCAAAGCTACTGATAAAGTCCAAGATGATGATAAAGACTTAAATGAAGATGAGATTGCTCTAATCACAAAATCAGTCATGGAAATATTTAGACTCAACAGAAATCAAAGAAGAGGTAAGAAAAACTCTTCCAGAAATAAACAGATAGTTAACTACACTCGTAATGATGGCAGGTGCTATGAGTGTGGAAAGCATGGACACATTGCAAGTGAGTGTCTTGAAGCCAAACGAAAATACCCTCAAGGACAATTCAAGAATAGATTCTTTAGCAGCTGGAGTGATGAAGACACATCGGAATACAACAATGATGATAACACAAATGTATGCTTCATGGACATAGGTGAAAGAAGACAGGTAAACAACGACTTTTGCAATAATTGTCTTTACTTGAAAGATCTCCTAGATCGAGCCATTATATACTTGAAAAAATCTTTTGAAAATCTCGGAATCATTCAAGATGAAAAAAATGATTTCGAAATCAAACTTGAAGTCTTTACTGTTGAACGAGATTTACTGGATGAAGAAAACCTTTGAGCTTAAAAATCGTTTAAAAGTTGTTCAAGCTTCTAAAAAATCTTTCAAATCAATTTTCTCTCAAAATAATTCCTCAAGTCACTCTGGTACTAATCACTCAAATCAACTATCTTTTCATTATTGTGGGAAATCCAAACACACCTACTCCAGGTGTCACTTTCGTCACTCAAAACCCTCCAACATGATCTGGAGGGTAAAGAGTACAACTAACCAAAAAGGACCCAAACATATTTGGGTACCTAAAAATCAAAACTGATCTTCTTTTATAGGAACATCATACTAAGTGCAAAGTAAAGTTGTATCTTGAAAGTATGTGTTCAAATCACATAACGAGCAACAAATCTCTGTTCAAATCTGTAGCTGACTATAAAGGAGGAAAAATTTGATTTAGAGACAATTTAACTGGAACTATGGTTGGTGTTGGCACAATCTCCTTCAACGAATCTTGCAACATCACAAATGTTTATCTTGTGAAAGGACTCAAATTCAATTTACTGAGCGTCAGTCAACTATGTGACTCTAATCTAGAAGTAAGATTCAGAAAAACAGGATGCATCATAGAAGACATCTCTAGAAAGGAGATCTTGTCTAGAAGTAGAGATAGAATGTGTACATTCTGGATTCCATCAAAGGAGCCACCGAGCATATCTGTCTAGCCTCCATGACTGAAGATCTTTGGATTTGGAACAAGAAGCTCATGCCAGCATGAGACTCATTGAGAACCTGGCCAAACTAGACCTAGTTGTTGGTCTGCCAAAAATCGACTACACTAAGGATTAGATCTGCGATGCCTGCCTATTAGGTAAATAAACTAGAAACTCATTTGAAAATAAAAATATTGTCTCTACCACTAAACCCTTGCAGCTCCTTCATATAGATCGCTTTGGTCCAATTAGAATAGCTAGCATTGG
>JAOTQR010082582.1:0-38650 GCA_025774065.1 Solanum ossicruentum
TGAAACCCCATTGCTTGGGCCAGATCTAGTATAACAAGCCATGAAAAAAGTTAAGGTAATATAGCAGTGGCTAGAAACAGCCCAAAGTCATCACAAATCATATGCGGATACTAGAAGGAGAGGAATGGAATTCTCAGTAGGGGATTGCGTATTTTTAAAGGTGTATCTGATGAAATGGGTTATGAGATCTGGTAAGAAAGGAAAACTGAGCCCACGTTACATAGGGCTATATCATATTATTAAGAGGTTCGGGCAGGTTGCATATGAACTAAAGCTACCCCAAAAGCTTTCAATGGTTCATCCAGTTTTTCATGTCTCAATGCTTCAAAAATGCATAGGTGACCCATCTCATATCACTCCTATTGATGATGTACAGGTTAAAGAAGATCTCACCTATGAAGGGGTACCTGTTGCTATTCTATATTAAGTTAACAAGCTAAAGAATAAAGAAATAGCTTCAGTAAAAGTACTTTGGAGAAACTAGCAAGCAGAAGAAATAACATGGGAGGACGAGGACGCAATGAAATCAAAATACCCTTACTTATTTGAAGCTAAAGAGGAAGTCCAACATGCAGAATTGGGGAGGTATGTGTGATTGAATACTTAATGTGTTGTCAAAAGTTTATGTAAGTAAAAGTTTAAACTTGGATAAGCTATCCAATTGTGCTAACATTCGAGGATGAATGTTCCTAAGGAGTGGAGGATATAACACCCCACATCTTACAATACTAGTACAATGCAAATGAAACATGATAGTGGTTTGGTCAAATAAGTGCTCATTTTTAAAAGTGCTCAAATTTCATGTTATAGGGGGATATGTGCGTCTAATGCTTAAGAGAGTCGAGTGTATACATGTTCTGCGTCAAATTGAGGAGATCACAGCCTTAAATGAAGTAAGAGAATTGAGGTGCTTGTAGGACTTAAGAAGCGAGCAGGTGAGTCACCTACTTGTGTAGCTTAAATTTGCTAGCTAAACGGAAATGAGGTTCGACGTCAAATTTGACCAAGTCCGATTATGAATAAAGTCTATGTTAAAGATATAACTTTAGCCCATGTATTACTAACGTAAATGGACCTTATTTATAGCCCAAGAAGAATATAAAAATGGCCCAAGTACACCATAATCCACTTGGCTAATTGGGCCCAAACTAAGTGAAGAGAAAGTTGGAAAATGGTCAACCCAAGCCCATCAACTTTGAGACCTAATTAGGCCCGTGTAAGGGACAAGCCGCTGCATAACCAGCTTAATAATATGTGGTATTAGGTGGCCAAAAGTACAAGAGTAAGTTGTCCAAAAGTCCCTTTATAAAGGGCTCAAAACAGCCCTTAAGTCATTTCACTTTGGAGAAAAATTTCAACTTCCTAAAGACTTTTCTTTCTCTCTTTACTTAACTTTAAAAAACAACTAAAACCCTATAGGGTTCTTGAAGGAAACCTGAATCTTGAAAGCAAAGGTAAATGATCATAGTTGGTAATTTAGTATGATTTCGTCATGAAAAACAAGAAGTATATGCTAGTATGTTGTGCTGGAAATTCTGGACAGCTTGTATTCTAAGAATTGTTGTACACTTTTCTTGTTAATTAAGAGGCTTTTCTCTTCTTGGTTGGTTGTAATATGAAGTAATACTTATTTATTTAATAAAGTTTGATTTTATAGTAATGTAACCGGGCTGCTTTACCACTTTAAAATCCACAAAAATGAGTCCATATATGATATTGCAATTGTGTTCTTAGTATGAACTTGTAGGCTGTTGGATGGGAGGCTATTGTCTCACATCCTTAATGACTGATTTATTACTATTCCAAGACTATTTCAAGGCTATTTTTATGTATATATATGTTGAGAACAGTTTGGTTAAAGTTGGAACTGGTTTGGAATTGTCGACATCAAAATGGGGCAAAGGGGCGTAATGTTATGTTGTCCATTTGTAGGTTGTGTAGAATTGTTATGTGTTGTGCTTTGTGGGTTGTTGTAAGACTTTTATGGCTCTAGAAAAGACTTCACATGATGAGTATATGATAATGGGTATTAGAAAATATGATTAGGGACGGAAAGGTTGAAAGAATACGCTCTGGTTTATAAATACCCGCTTGCTGCTTGTGTGTTATTTTTTTAATGTGATTGGGATGCCAAGGTGTATCTATTGGATATTAATGCTAGTTTTATCATCTACTATGTTGTGAATAAATATTTGGAGTAAGGGAAGGTTATCTCGAGGTAGTAATGAGATCATATAACAAGGTATGTAAGGCTACTTGATTTCATATTGTTTGGCATGAAACATAGATCCTTCCTTGGCACATAAAGGCGCTTACCAACTCCGACACAACTATTAACTATGTCTACACTCTTGCACATGTTCATATGCTCCCATACATAGTCACCTTCAAATCTGCATACATACATGGATACCAAGTTACATGGGTTCTTTTTGCCAAATAAAGTTCACGAGTGATTTCATCTCATACGCATTTCATTATTTATGTAACGTACTATTTTCATTGTCATATTGTCTTGTATGATTATCTACATGTCATATGTTACATCTACAAACCTACAGCTCCAATATTGTGACCACCAAAAGAATCATCTCAAAGGTAATTAAAAGATAAAGTATATTGTTTATTGATGGGTGGTAGCCCAAGGGATGGAAAAATCACCTAGCCAAGGACGATCCTATCCGAGTAGTAGCCTGAGGGGTTAAGGAAGAACCTAGCTAGGGACGATCCCGATACAATTTTACCACTGATCAGTTGGTCATTTCTATTACATGTTGTGCACTGATTATACAGAAAAGGTAAAGTGATAAAAAGAACATAAAGTAAATGATCACACAGTATAACTAAAGGTGGTCTTCTATTCTATACTAGTGCATAGTTTCATTTAAGCTGTTACTTCGTATACAGTATTTCCTGCCTTACATTTTTAGTACATTATCTCATACTGACGTCCCTTATAGGGGACCTGCATTTCATGTTGCAGGTACAGGAGCTAGTAGATCTGCCCAGTAGGAGTACAGGACATCCAGCTGTTGTTACCAAGCTCCAGGTTGCTTCGGAGCTTCGTGTCTAGAGCTTATATTTTGTATTGTACCATTTGTCGAGGCGAGGCCTGTCCCGACCCTTACCAGATACCTTTTCTTATCTAGAGGCTTTGTAGACTATATAAATTAAAGTGTAGTCATATCTCGTACTTTAAACACCGTGGCCCCAACGGCCTAGCCATATGCATTTCCTTTTGGCTTGTTATCACTATTTATTTTCTTAAAGGCATGTCAAATATAGAAATACCTTATAATATGTATAGAAAGGCATAGATACAGGTTGGTTCTCTCGGGCCTTATCGGCAACAGGCGTCAGTCCGTTCTAATGGGACTTTAGGCATGACACTATGTTTATCCAAACCGAGACTGATCTCAATTTGCTATCAACTCCTTCATTTGTGGAACTTTGCACAAATCGTATTAAGAATATTATACTGAAATTCCCTAAAACTTTGAACTTAGAATAAATGAAACAAGAAAATAACTTTTTCGTGTAATTAATATTGATTACACACATTCAATATAGAATGACCCCTGCTGAGTTGAAACAATTAAAAGACTAGCTGAGGGATTTGCTAGAGAAGGGCTTTATTAGGTCGAGTGTCTCGGCATGGGATGCCCTAGTCCTATTCGTGAGAAAGAAGGATGGCTCTCTCTAAATATGTATAGACTATCGCCAGTTGAATAAGGTGACAGTCTAGAATAGGTATCCTCTCCCAAGGATAGATGACTTGTTTGACCAACTTAAGGGTGCAACTATTTTCTCCGAGATAGACCTCAGGTCAGGCTATCAGATCACAAGTTGAAAGAGAGAGAAGGTGACATCTCGAAGACAACATTTTGAATTTGATATGGTCACTTTGAACTCTTGATAATGTCCTTTGGGTTGACAAATGCACCTGCAACCTTCATGGACCTGTGATCTGATGTTCACGCTCCAATAAGAAAGCTATCATTGTCAATAATTAACCTAACTGAAGGTTAGGGTCGAATCCATAGGGAATACGGGGCTTGACTGTAGAGTTCCACTACCAATCATTTCAAGCACCGATTACTAAAATCTATAAAAGTGGGATTTTCTTTGTAATTCAAGAACAAAAATAAAAACTAAACCACTTACGCAGGAAGACACTCAAATTGGGAGACAACTTGGGAATTGTGTTCCTCATGATTCATTGACTCAATTATCCTAGACAACATAACCCTAATTGGGAATTCACATGCAGGATGGTAACTTAGGTTCTTTTAGCCCTGTTGTGAAGGTGAAGGATAAATTTCACCATGGCCCTTGGTCGGCAATGATGGTGTGCCAACTAACCGTTATCCATTGTCCCAGTCAACCTCCCCTTGGTCAGGTTTGGTTGATTAGACGAGAACACATCAATCGAATTCTGTCATTTACTTCCCTTTTTCCTATTCGTGACTACCTTGGTCGGAATCGTGCTAGTAGGTGGGTTTTGGTGTTGGCCACCATCAAATATCAATAAAAATGAAGGAAAATAAATGCAAAACTCCAATCAAAGAAATGCACAAAGTCTAGGTTATTTCATACCAACTACTCATGGTTAAGGCAAAACCAACAACAATACAAATAGAAGACATAGTTGAGAGTTTACCCAAAACAATGGAGACCAAGAGCACCACAAGTTGCAAACCACAAGCTTGGATTAATGAAAAATGAATACAATGTGAGTTTCGTAAGTGGGTCTTCAGATTAAAAAGGAGAATCTACACTAAAACTCAAAAAAACTCTAAGAATATTCAAAAGAGAATACTCAAAGTGTTCCATACAATATTCAATGTATCAGCTCTCTCAAATAAACCCAATCATAAAGTATTTATAGTATTTACAAATTCAACCCTATAAATTAAATAGAAAAGACAGTTGGCGGCAGGTACGACGCACAGATCATAAGGCTACCTACGAGTTGTAATCAGGATCCCATATTATACACTTTGCATTTTGGACCTGAATGTTATGACCTACAGGTACGAGTCGTTGCTTGGGCTATGACTCGTATGCTCCTCTTGTAGTCTAGGCCTTCAGTTCTTGATCTAAAATTTTGGCTCTCTGTTTCTTGCTACGAACCCACCTATACGAGTCGTAGAGTTACCTACGACTCATACAGTGGCCTCGTAGGGCTGACCTCCACTTAGAAAATTTTTTATTTTTGCTCTCTATTTCTTACTATGAGATCACCTTATGACTCGTAGCTTGGGCTACGACTTGTAGGAAGGATCGTATGTCCTGAACTTTAGCAAAAGTTGCACTTTCTCTCAAAATCATGCCAACCTACATTTTCTACAATAACAACACAAAAACACACAAAAACCATAAAAAGTTGCATTAAAAACTCAAAAAATCCCTTATTTTAGGCATCAAATGTGTTGTATTTTGACAACACACAAAGCTAATGAATAATATATTCAGACAGTCCCTTGACATATTCGTAATCGTGTTTATTGATGATATTTTTGTGTATTCCGGAGATGAGCAGGAGCATGCTAATCATCTTAGAATCTCTTTGTAGATGGTCAAGTATAATGAGTTATATACAAAATTTTCGAAGTGTGGGTTTTGGCTCAAATCTCTGGCGTTCCTAGGCCATGTGGTTTTAGGCAATGGTACATGAGTGGATGCTTAAAAGATTGAGGCAGTCAAAGATTGGTCGAGACCAACCTCCCTGACTGACATAAAAAGCTTTCTAGGGTTGCTTGGCTACTACCACAGATTTGTAAGAATTTTCTTCCATATCCACACCGTTGATGAGCTTGACTCAGAAGAAGGTCAAATTTTAATGGTATGATGAGTATGAGAGGAGTTTTAAAGAGTTAAAAACAAGGTTGACTATTGCCCTAGTATTGAGCTTACCTGAAGAAGTTGATGGATTTGTTATTTATTGTGATGCCTCAAGAATGTTATTAGGATGTGTATTGATGAAGAAGGGTAAAGTTGTTGCTTAAGCTTCTAGGTAACTTAAATTGCATGAGAAAAATTATCCCACAAATGACTTAGAATTGGCAGCGCTGGTGTTTGCTCTCAAACTATGGCACCATTATCTATACGAAGTGCATGTCAATGTATTGACAGACCATAAGAGCCTGCAATATGTTTTCACCCAGAAAGAGCTTAACATGAGGTAGAGGAGATGGCTTGAGTTGCTCAAGAATGGGATTGGGATGTGTATTGATGCAGAAGGGTAAAGTTGTTGCTTATGCTTCTAGATTACTTAAATTGCATGAGAAGAATTATCTCACAAATGACTTAGAATTGGCAGCGCTGGTGTTTGCTCTCAAACTATGGAACCACTATCTATACAGAGTGCACGTCGATGTATTGACAGACCATAAGAGCCTGCAATATGTTTTCACCCAGAAAGAGCTTAACATGAGGTAAAGGAGATGGCTTGAGTTGCTCAAGGACTATGACATAAGCATCCTCTATCACCTCGATAAAGCTAACATAGTTGTTGATGCTCTTAGCAAGTTATCAGTGGGAAGCACCTCCCATGTTGAGAAAGAGAAAAAAGAGTTGGCTAAAGAGGTTCATAGATTGGCATGATTGGGAGTTCAACTAGACAAACCGGGTGAAAGTGAAGTACTTATGCATAATGTGTCTGCATCATCTCTAGTAGTGGAAGTGATGGCTTTCACCAAAGGAGGACATGCAGTATTGAAATACCAAGGCAGATTGTGTGTTATAGAGATATTGATGGTATTCAAGAAAGGATCATGGAAGAAGCCCATAACTCTAGATATTTGATCCACCCAGGGTCAACCAAGATGTACTATGACTAGAGAGAAGTCTATTAGTTGAGTGGAATGAAGAAAGACATTGCTGAGTTCGTTTCAAGTGCCTGAATTGCCAACAAGTTAAAGTTGAGCACCAAGGGTCTTATGGGGTAGCTTAGAATTTTGAGATTCTAGAATGGAAATGGGAGATGATTAATATGGACTTCGTCACAAGCTTGCTGAGGTCCCGCAGATAGCATGATTCGATATGGGTGGTAGTTGATCAGATGAAAAAATCTACATATTTCTTAGCAGTAAAGATGACTAACACTGCAGAGGATTATGCTGATTATATAAGAGAGAATTTTAGATTGCATGGAATCCCTATGTCTATTATCTCAAACAGAGGATTCCAATTCACTGCTCAAATTTGGAGGTCTTTCCAGAAAGGCTTAGGTTCAAAGTGAACCTTAGCACTACTTTCCACCCACAGGCTGATGGCAAGGCAGAGCACACTATTTAAACCTTGGATGGTATATTGATAGCCTATGTCACTGACTTCAAAGGTAATTGGGATGAGCATTTGCATCTGATTGAGTTTGTCTACAACAACAGTTTCTATTCGTATATTCAGATGGCCTCATATAAGGATCTTTGTGGGAGGAGATGTAGATCACCGATTGGTTGGTCTGAGGTAAGTGAGTAGAACTGATTGGACCAGATCTGGTTCACCAAGCCATGTAGAAAGTAAAGATCATCTGAGAAAGATTGAAGACTGCATAGAGTTGACAAAAATCCTACACCAATTTTAGGAGAAGAGACGTTAAGTTTGAGGTCAATGATTAGGTGTATTTGAAGGTGTCACCTATGAAAGGCGCGATGCTATTTGGGAAGAAAGGGAAGTTAAGCCCGAGGTACATTAGTCCTTACCAGATTGTGAAAGAGTGAGCAATGTGCCTTATGAGTTGGAGCTCCCACTAGAGTTACCGGCCATCAACCCAGTCTTCCATACTTGCATGCTTAAGAAGTGTTTGGGAGATTCGCAGTTGGTCTTGCCTATTGAAAGTAGAGTCCTTTCTAGGTATCCTTCTCCTCCATACTCTCCATATGAAGGAACTACTTCTGTAGGGAAGCCCTTTTACCCAAATTTTGTCACTCCATCTCAATTTTCTTTCTTCTTGCTTACTATTTGAAAAGCTAATTTAGTGGTGAAACTCATTTAGAATTATTCATCCACTAAGCTTCATTAATCCCCCATTCCAATTGAGGCTTAATACCATTTTGTACATACTCTATCATATCAGTAGATAGAGCTTCCTGTAATTTACTCCTATTCCATCCTGCATCTTATAATCTTCCTAAGGATTGGGAAGGGCTTATTCCTTCCCAATCCTAACCTACACTACATCTCTTGCTTATCTTATATTTTTTTTCTAGCCAACAATCAACTAACAACATTGAAAGTGGGGGGGGGGGTGAGGAATTGAATTTTCTTCCTAAATTTAATGTAAAACTATTTGATCAGATAGTTAGCTAGCTTAAGCAATAGTCGACAACAAACAGCGAAACAGTTTGCAGAAAATTAAAGTGTGTAAAAGGAAAATCCAACACCAGATATTTTTATATTGGTTCAGATTCAATATAATCCTAAGTATAGTCCCTTTAGGTTGCAAGAGATACTTATTCAAGTATTCGAAAATGGTGGTTACAAAGGAATAAGAACTTAAATTACAACTCTCAATATTTTTCTTGTTTTTTTTCTTGATACAATCCTCTCTTTCAAATTTTTCTTCTTTTCTCTTTCCTTTTCTTTTTCATAGTAAAACTAAAGATTACAATGAATTACTTAAAGATGATGAGTTTCGAAGATGGTCTTGAACACAGTAGGCTTGTATAAACTTGAGATATCCTGGATGCCTCCTTTTATTATAGAAGAGATAGCATCCCAAGGGAGTTGATCCTTGGATTGAGGCAGTGATGAGTCCTCTTTCCAAGAATAAGGTTGAAGTCTCTTTATAGGGAGTTCTGCTAGATCTTCAAGATGGATTTGTCCAATTATTTTTCTCAATCTATAGATCTTGTGCCTTGATTTCTTCCTTGATTTGATCGTAGTTTTATTTGATGATAGTGTCCTTCTTTATTGGTGCTTGATTTGCTAATTTGGTATTGATATCTTCCTTCCTTTCCTACGACTTGATTGAATATTGATTTTTCCTTTCCTTTTGTCTTTTAGCGGATTGAGATATTTGATTGATTCCTGATTATGTCCTTCTCTTATCACATTGATTACTTTCCTTTTAGTCTATCAGCACAGTAATGAAATTGTTGTTGTTTTGCGTCCAGTCATTGTGCTTTCCTTTTTGATGTTATGAGTGTTGGCATTCTTACTGGTTCCTACACATAATCATCATCAAAATAATATTAGTAGTGACAATCTCCTCTTTCTTTATGATGACAATTCAAGTAATAGTAAGTCGACTTCCCTGTTATTTCTAATTGACTTGTAGTCAACTTCTTGATGTTCCCACTGAATGGTTGCTTATATTCCTGAATAACTAGTCGACTTCTTGATGGCCCCCTTGAGTGGTTACTTACTTTTCTTCCCCTTTGACATCAGCAAAAAGGAAAGACAACAAACAACAAATATCATAATAGGAGCATAGAATTATACTACTTAAAACAAAAGCATGCTTAGCTTGTCCAAACAAAAAACAAGAAACAAAATATAATCAGCCCCCTGGGTGTAGAAAGTAGGAGATAATATTAACAAGAGCAGTCTTCAGGTTTTCAAATTGGTTGGTCAAGGTAGTGGACATAGCATTAGTGTTGTTCTGTATCTTCTAAGCAACCTTGATTTCTTTGATGACTTGAATTAGGTGCAGTCGAATTTTTCCAACATCATTCCCTGTTTCCTTAGTGACAACCTTGATTTTCTCCAGAGAGTTTGTTACAGCATCAAACTTGTAATGGGATGACATGAAAAGATCTTGTAGATTCTCAAACTTGGCGTCCATGCTGGAAATTTTGTTCAAGAGATCCTTGACAAGGTTGCAGTCAGGGATAACAGGGGAACTGGGATTTTATGGAGGATGATCAACTAGGGAGTCATGAACAGGCCCAAAAGGGGGTTCAGACTTGAGAACCCAGGAGTAATTGGATAGAGAGTATCCTATGATGTTGAACACCCTAGTATTATAACACTACTTAACAGATATCGGAGGGATGTTAGACAGGCACACATTGTTTGCTTCCAAGATGCATGAGATAACCATGCCATAAGGAAGACTTTGAGAGTCAAGAGTAGAATCGACCATGTAACTTATAATGTAGGAAGACCAGTTTGATCCTTTTCTTAGATAATAGGCAAAAAGTCAAGAAAGTATCTCGAACGGATAAAGTGGAGAGAGACCCAACACGAGGGAGAAGGGTGGTTTCCACAATGTGGGATAAAACCCCAACCTCGAAAGATACATCTTTAGGACCGAGATTAGCGGTGTGCGGACCAAAGGAAGAGGAGATGAGTGCCTTCTTGGCATCATCAAAAGAAACATCAAAATTAGAAGGACAATAGTTTTTCACAGGTGAAGACAATCCATAGCAGTGAATGTCAAAAATTTCATCAAAGATGTCAGAGTGAAGAAAAATCCTTTTGCCAAGAATGAGGCTTTCAATTTCACAAGGGTTTGAAGAACACAGATTAGCATAGAACAGTCTTACAAGAGGTTCATGGACAACCTAGGAGAAGTTGAAAAGATTTTGGCCCAACCTTAGCACTCAAAGAATTCCTTGATGGGATAGTGAATGGAGAGAAGGAGATCCAAATCTATAATGGTCCGTGCACAATAGTCTTGCCCTTGAGATTCTAAAAAAGTGACTCATTTGAGGAACTTCAAAAGTACGCTTTGGTATCCAGTGTGCTCTCAAAATTAAACTTGCATTTTTCTTTGAATCATCATGGGGATGATGAGGAGCAGATCGTTTTAGAGAAGAAAGAGGGCTATTAGAAGATATGGGGGACAAAAGGTAAGAGGAGTTTTCGGAGTCAACGGCAACTGGGGAAAGGGCAATGCCCTTTTCATTGTTTCTGCTACTCTTTCAAGGATCCATTGGGAAAGATGGAGTATGGAAGAAAGCAAGAGTCAAGGGAGTTTAAAAGCAAGAGAGTGAGGAAGATGAAGAGAGGGGATGTGAAAGGTGAAAAGACAAGGCGGGAGAACAAAGGGAAAAGGAAGGACTAACACAAAGAGATACACGCAAAGTAAATGGTATCCTCTGAATATAGGGGAGGACTCACCAATATCTGGAACTAGGAATGCTGAACCTCAATGATGTCTCTACTGAAGTCCCCTATCTTTTGTATCTGCATCATGAAATGATGCAGCACCAAATGGTGTCAATACGTGGAATGTACGATATGTAAATAGTTGAATGAAATAATATAGGCAGAAAATAACATCGAATAACCTCAATCATAAGATACTCACTCAGAATGATAGGTACTCATCTCATGTAAGGATAAGGAGTAGACAATAACTCACCAACATTCAATCAAGACTCAAGCCATCAACTCAACATCAAAGTAATATCACTGTGGAACCTATCTGGGAGTTTCTCTAATCGACAACTATCACCTATGAGCTGGATGATACAACGAAATGATGTTTTTGCCACATCTATCTAATACCTTACTAGGATAAAAGACGTCACATCTGTGGATCCAAGAGTAAAGAACATCATGTCTTTTTTTGGAATTAAGGAAACATCCTATTTTATGGTTCAATCCTCTCCTACACTGGCCACGTAGTTAATGAGTACGAGCGAAACTTACTCTTACTAATTTTGGTACTCAATACTCCTCCCATGACTCACATGCTCATAAGATATCAAACATACATGCTCGTAAGACATCAAACATACATGCTCGTAAGATATCAAAGCATCAAGTTTACTCTTCATCTAGTCTCATTGGACATTTTTAACTTAACTCATTACTTCAACCATCAACTCTTGGACTCGGAATATTCTTTTAGAATTAAGTTTCAAGATCTTTAAGACTCTAAGGACATCAGTTTCATCAACACACTCAATTCAGGACAACAACCACAACCAATAAGCACAGTTTATAGTATCAAGGCTCTAGAACCATCTCTTAAGTTCATTCTTGCAATCTTCAACAAAATAACATGTAGAGGTTTATGAGATCATTCATAATAAAGACATTTTTGCAGTAAATCAAGTTGTGCGATCATCAACTTAAGAAAATACATAAGATAGGTATACTTTATAAGAAAATACTCAAGAAATTCATACTTGAAAACTCAACACATTCATCTAGCAAATTTTATTTCAATTAAGGGGCAGACGGAAGAACAATTTTATGTTTTAAGTTAGTCTTACATACCTGAAAAGTTGATATAATCATCGAAATTTCATGAATACTAGCTTTCTTACAGAAAATCCTCGATCTTTTCTTTTAAAGTGAAAGAACTTGGAAGGACATTGGTTGAAGGAATTCTCCTTGATTCTTGAATTCTTGACATAGAATTTTTAGAGTTCTTGATGAAGAACCCTAATTCTTGAAAAAGAAAAATCAAGAAATCCTTTCTTGGGATTCTTGAATTCGTTTTCTTGAAACCCTAGGTTATGATTTAAGATTCTATTAGAGATTCATCAATAGATGAAGAAATTTGAGTTGGGTATATTGAAATTTATGAAGAATAACTTACCTTGAGGATGAATCTTGAAAGCTTATATTAACTTCATGACTTTCTTGATGATTCTTGAGTATTTATGTTTAGGAGTGAATGAGAGGAACTTTAATTATGAAAACTGACGCTTTATGCGTTTTGGGACGTTAAATAGACCCCCAAAGGTTTAGGATGGAAGTACCTTCAAAATAAAAAGAAAAAATGTCATTTAGCTTATCCAGAAAGGATTCATATCACTTCCGCGACGCGGAGTTGTTGTGGACCTTCAGACAGCTCTGCACGTCTTCACTAAAATGGTCATAAAATTTTACTTCGAACTTCAATTAAGGCAAAATTGGATGTGTTGGAAAGTTAATTCAAATATCTTCGATTTGATATATTATGGGCCACTTAACTCATTATAATTTAGGAGATATGATCATTTGAAGTTGACCCTTATATCAACTCATACTAAAACTTAGTCGGTAGAAATTCTTTGGACTTGGCTTGATATAAAAAATCTCTTATGGCTCCAAATCACACTAATATACTTTAAATACTTAAGTATTGATCCTAGCATATATATACAATCTAAAAGTCGTTGGTCCATCTAACTTTTATAAAATCTTACATTAGAATTACGACCTTATATCATCTTCAATTTTATCCCCACACAATAAAATTGACTTTAACATCTATGCTCAATTAAGAATTATCAATTAAAATCATATATCGTAGGATGGCTCAATCTTAGCTAAAAAAATTTGAGGTGTTACGTGAAATTTGAAAAATTCATATTTTCAAAATAAGTTACACTAATTAATTACTATAACATAAAAAAATTCATTGTAACACATGATAAAGAAAATAGTAAGAATATTTAGAAAGGAGAGTTAAAAAAAATTAAACATTTATAATCGCGAATTTCTTCGACATGATTAACAAAATACAAGGGAAGGTCAATTATTCTAACATGTAATCTTTTTTTGTTTATGAGTGCATCAAACACCAATTATGTCAAACTACTATTCAATTCAAAAGGCCTGCTCCACACATACATTTATGTAGATATACATGAAGTAACACAATACTTGCATAATTAAGTTTGAAGGTGTAAAAGAAATAAAAGTTGTGGATAAATGATTCAATATTCAGTTTCATTGAAATATGATCTCGAGTGTCAATAGAGTAATATTGTATTAATTTCAAAATATATGTATATATAATATTTAATTTGATGAAAAAATTATAGATTCACGGGCATCATAAATTAAATTATAATTTACCTGTTGTACCTAATATATTTGCTAACGTCATTGTTATTGATCTTGTAAATTAGCAATCACACCTTTAAAGTTGATAGTCCAATCTAAAATTCAATTGAAAATCAAGTACATAAATAGTAACAATTACTAAAGATTGAAAACATAAAGAAATGAAAATTATCAAAGAAAGAAACTTGAAGGGGGAGCTTCATAGAAATGAAAATGGTAAGAACTAGAAGAGGGAGCTTCGTAGAAATGAAAATGGTAAAGAAAAATGCACATAACAACAACATTTATAAATTGACGTATGGTGACCCTTCATAATCCATTACAACTCTTAATTTTCTTTCCTTATTAAAGCAACAAAGATTAAATATTTATTAAAAAAATAAAAAGAACATACGCAATAAAAAAGCAACTACTTATTAACATAATGATATGTAAAACTATTAAAGACTATATGGTAATTCTTTATTATATACTACTTATGTTTACCAACTTTTCATTATCACAAAACTTTTACGACAATATATTTAACATAGTTTAAAAAGTTAAAGAATAACCTTTTAGTTTTTATAAGTAATGAGAGTCGAGGCAAATAAATATGCAAAATTTATTAGATAAGTAAATGAACTAAATGGCATCGTTAATGTCTCCTAAAAATTCTAACTTTTTGTTACAATTAAATGTATTAAAATAGGTGAGATTAAAAAAAAAAAAAAAAAAAAAAAAAGGAGGGGAAAAAAAAAAAAAAAAAATTTGATTTAATAATGAAAAAAAAGAAGAAAAGAGAAAAAAAGAAATGTATTTAATTAAAGAATGAAAAAAGAAAGGGTATGTTTTAACCATTTCATTTTCTTTATTGTAAATTAAATTTTGATTTATTGCATTAAAATTAAAATATACATATTTAATTAAATATTTAATCATATTTAAATTTAGTGACAGGACAAAATGGTAATCCAATTTTGAAGCAGGTGCTTCTTACGATATCTACCTCTACTTGTTGCGACAAATACCGGAGACATGGTCGTACTTCAAATTGCACTTTGCATTTTTGAAAGTGTTATTGTTTCTGTTCAACCATATGTGCCACAAGCAGTTGGGTAAAAAAGTGTCCCAGTTGAGCCAAGGATTGAAGAGTTTGTGTTTGACACTCAACTGATACTGCATCCAGTCCCTTCCATTCAAATTTCCCTCTTTTGGGGTTGTGGGGTCTGTGTTGTGTCTTCTAATCTCTTCCCAAAAGGATCGGGCTACTCTGTATTGGAAGAAAAAATGGTTGATATCTTCCTTTGGTTGGTCACAAATTTGCCTTTTCGGGTTAACATTTAGCCCCTCTAGAGTGTAGCAAATGGTTTGTTTGTGTTCTCCCATGGGATAGAACCCATTGGAAGGTTTTAACCCTATTGGGGATTTTGGCCTTCCAGATTTGTCTAAAACCAGTGTTGCTAAGGTTATCCTCCATGCCTTTTCCAATTATAAAATTGTAGGCAGAGGCTGTTGAGAAGAAGCCATCGTTTGTGAGCCTCCATATTCACATCTTCCTCTTTTTTTTTTTAACTTGATTTTTTAAAATTATTTTTGGTAACAAATTTGTAGGTATCTCAATTATTTTTTTTCTAAAGTAACATACAATATGTTGTATTGGAATAATAGCAGGTGACATTCTCTTTCTATGTGTTGATGCGATTCCATGGGAAGATATTGGATTGTTCGTACTAGAGAAGGATGTTCCTCAAGAAATACTGAGGAAGCAGAGATTGCTTGTCAATCCTTCAATGAAAGAGGCAATGTTATTTCAACAACCTGCTCAACAAGGTGATGCTTTCCACCAAATCTTGAATGGACTTGCTAGTAAATTACCCATCAGCACAAGACCATTTACGGAGACAACTTCTTAAACTGGCCTGCTGGACAAGTTGGTTATCTAAAACCTTGGTAGGATCAAGCTGCACCTCCAGATTTTCTCATTTTTCCCCTTGATTAGTCAACTTCCTTTTTGCTTATAATGTAGTATATTCATTTATTCTATTTTAATATCTATACACAAAAGAAAGATTTCATACATTAAATGAGGTTATGATACATATGATACCATTTGAGTGTTATGCCAGATTATGTGTTGCTCCCTTGGTGACTCGCACCCACAACGTAAGGTTGGAAGTGGCAAAACCCTCTGCTTAACCAAACATCAAGTTCCTGCTTTTTAAGTTTCACTTAAATATTTGACAACATTCTCCTGTTGATGAGGGAATGACCAGCCCCATACACCCTCTTGACCAGGGAAGAACTAGCTAGGATGAGAACTTTATTAGTGAACTTGACTACTTGAGTCCCGTGGTTTTAAGATTGCCAAGTGAAACGCCAAAATAAAAGCAGCGTTAGCTTTAAAGGAAAGTACACACAAAACCACACATACAGGAGAAACAGTAATGAAGAGACAACATGTGTTTTGGTTCTAAAAGATTAAACACAGAAAATATAACATAATAGAGAATTGTTCCAAACTTTTCTTTTTCTGCTTCCTTGTTCCCTGAAACAAACCAAAAAAAAAAAAAAAAACTGTCAACAACTTCATAGCACAATTACTTTGTAAAAGCTCAAATACTTGGCCTCCATCAACGACAACAATATTCGCATACTTTACCACTACCTCATAAGATTGTTTCCTCGAAACCTCGTCTCAAAAACTCATAAGCAAAATAAAGTAGATATGGAAAAGGAAAGGAAAAGAAAGAGAACAAAAAGAACGACTAATAAGGAAAACACATGATAATATGCAAATACAATAAAATTAACATATAAAGAAAATTTAGCTAATCCAACGGATTCTAAAAATTGTTTTGTTCAGTCACAAATTGTATAAGAAATTCTAGCTAAAGAAATTGAATGAAAGGTTACAGGTAGTCAGAGAGTTAGTAAAATTGATTATTAAAGTTGTTTCTTATAACTGAGAAATCTACTTTCCAGTTTCAAAGCTCGGGGACTGATTGGTCCAATCGTCTACCTTTCTCCACAGGATGCACCACCTAATGTCTGACATTGTATTGCTTTTGCTTTGGGGGCAGAATTGATTATTAATGTAGTAGCGATAGCAAATATCAAAATCACAGCAAAATATTGCAATAGACCTTAGATGTTTGCTCAAATTATTCTTGCACAAATACACAACTCCTCATATGCAGCCCATAGCAATGGATCCAATAACAATGCCTGATTGAAATGCTGGATGGAACTATTTCTTCTGTCTGTATACCTGAAATAACTACCCAGTTTAATGAGTACCTTGGAGGAGTGCAATCCAAGCTATTTACACTAGACAATCATCAGTATAGCAACTCTTCTTAAGCTCCATTAATTGTTGATTAACAGAAGGTTTAGGAAAAAAAGAAACAGGAAAATATATTCAATAACCTTAAAGAATAACTCGAGAAATATCAATAACATAACATACACAAAAAAATTGAGGGCAAGCTTCTTAAAGATTTTTAAATAAAAAAGTGAAAAAAAATATGATCTCAGAAAAAAAGGTGTCACAACCCAAGCCTAGAGCCTAGACATGACACAGCGAATGGGGAACCCGAAGGAACCCCAAACAAGCCTCTTAGCATATCATTCACATATTCTTAGTCGCAGAAGCAAAATAAACATCAACAAGTGATATAATTAAAAAGGAAAGCGGGACTAAGGGAAGTTTTTCATAATAATTAATAGTGGCATAAGAAGAGTCAAGCTCAAAAGCATAGACAACCATAATATAATATCCAACGACACCGCTACACGGAATGGAGAGGGGGCCAAGGCACATCCCGGGCTGACCCTCAAGTTATAAGCATCCAAACATAATAAGCAAGTCTTAACATAGCATGAATAAAAAGTAGATATTGTCCTTGGAGTTGAGGAATCACCAAAAGTTTTCTTCAAATGAACCGAACTAACCACATGGAGGAGGATGATCAATAGGAGCTCCAGTTCCTACATGGTGATATCATGTAGGCATAGAGTATTTGTTAGTACTTGGAATGTACTAAGTATGTGTCAGTAAAGAAGCTTACCATTTGACGACCTATCCTTGCATTGCTTTTGCTACCACCGACATGTGAAACTTTGAGTTTTTCTCGATTTCTCGCATTTTGCGCACTTTGTGCCTAAAATAATCAAACATTTGTGAAGCAAAATACCAGTCATGTCAACGTTATCCTCCGATGAATTATCATATTCCCCCAAACTGGACATAAAGCATTGAACCAACCAGCTAGTATGTTCTTTATACCAAAATTTACACTCTTTATAGATATTCCAAATAACAGGACCATAAACACTGAATTATCATGTCCAAAACAAACATGTTCACCATACAGAACAAAGAGAAGTCATCAAACCAACTTAACCGAATACAAAAAGCCACTATATAAAGGTTGGAGAACAAAAATGGAACAGTAGACAGGAGGAATACAGAATGGGCAATGTAACAATTTACTTCCTCTTGAGATTGTTCAGTATTTACAAAAATCAGAGGCCTCAGATCTGGAAATCCATTATCAGCAAAACCAAAAAAAGGACATGATAACCCGACCCGAATCAATTTCAGCAGTTCAGAAACCCATCCAACATCCGAATGAGCATGCGTTTAATTATTTTATCAGAATGTTTTATCAAAGAAAGAGCAAATTTAAGTCTATCAACATGTTTTATCAGACAAACAAGGTACTCTTTAATAAATCATACAGAAGTAAAATCTAAAATTAACTCTACAAGAAATCGGACAAGCTAATAAGCATGCAGACACAAATCAGCACAACTAAGAAAGGAAACTACCACATAATTGAATCTGTAAAGAAAGATCGATTACATTCTGAAATTATGAAGAATAATTACCTTCATCTTATCCTCTTTATAATGATGAACAAAAGCAGTCCAATCATTAGAATCCATGCAGGAGGATTAGCAAGTATCTCTTCCTTACTTTTGTTAGGATAGAAGCACTCAAATCTTAACTTAAATTTATAGGCCCTCCATTTTTTGCGTAAAGAATGCATCACCCATTTAATTCCAACAGCATAATCAAACTCAAAGTTTTCCTTCAGATGTATTTATATTCATAAATTCAATATATAATGAAAAAGGTTATATTAGTTGAACTTGAACAAATGTATCTAGTTACCTCAATAATCTGCCACTGAAGGCGTGTTTTTGGCTCTGGCATTCTATCCCATCTCACAACTGATATGGGACAAAACACTGACTTTTGAGAAAGTTTGCCAAGAAATATTACAAGCAAGTTTGAACCATTATCACTTCCTTGTCCATCCCCGTTGAGTTCTACCATATATTTTTATTCTTTTCCAAGTTCCAAACTTGATCTGGTTGCATCTTTTGAGTTGTAACTTCTCCAGTCAAAATATCTATCATTATAACAAGAGAACAATGTTAATCTCCTTTGACTATTGTGGTGATCACATGAGCTCTAATATACTAGCAAAGGAAAAAAGTTGAATCTAAATAGAAAAAGTTGCAATCTTGGATTGATGGTGGGAAGAATATTAGCAAGAGAAATCATAAATTACAGTTTGAACAAAGTGAACATTCTGGTTATGGTCATAGAGACAATCCCAAGAAAACATGGAGGGCTTCCGATTCAAGGTCCCTTTTGTTGCCTCAGGAGAACGTTTGTCAGCAATGTGGTAAGGTATTTGAATCACTGAAAGCTTTGTGTGGTCACATGACGTGTCACTCGGGCAAAAATAGGGGAGGGTCGGAAGATGATTACTCATGGAATAGTGAAAGCAAGAATCTGTTGATGGACAGCAACTCGGATACTGAAGCCGAGGAGCCAAATCTGAGGAGTAGATCAAATACTAAAAGGTACAATGGACTTTTCGCTAAGTCTTTCTCTTTTTGCTTAGTGAACAATAGAAGTCTTTCCTCATCTATTTCTAAGTTTGATGAGCAAGATTAAGAAGAAGTAGCTAAGTGTTTGATGATGTTGTCTGTGGATTCTCAGATTTGAAATGGTGTAAATTCCGTTGTTGAGTCTTCTGACAACAATTCTGCAGTTTTGGAGATGAAATCATCATTTGTCGACATGAAAGTAGCTAGAAAGGATTGTCTAAAACCTGCTGACAATCTAGATGAAACACATCAAAGGTGCAAAGAAAAGGTGGACAAAAACTTGAAACTTAATGCTTTGATTGCTCAAGCTAAATCTGAAAACTCTGATTCTGGGAAAGCATATGAAACAAATGAGAATGGTCGTAATGCTGATAATGGTCCTTGTTACATAGACAAGGGAAAGCATAGGGAGACATTCATCAATAGAAAACCAGCTGCTCACGATGTCAATTACAATCATGAGAAGAAGATGAAGCCTAAAATATTCAAAGGACATAAATGTCCGTTCTGCAACAGGATGTTTAAGTATCAGCAAGCTTTAGGTGGCCACAAAAGGTCACATTTCCTTGTTGGTTCAGAGGAGAACCACAATCCAACTTCAACGGTCAAAGGAGAATTTATTGTTTTACTTGATCTTCTCAATAATAATAAAATTAGAGAAGTTTGAAAAAGAAAGAGGAAATTACTTCTGACCTTTAACCTTGACAACTAAGGGCTCCTCTTTCTCTTATGTGTTGGATACATTAGAGCTTGAAGATGAATTTAAATTGTTACTAGTGACTGCAGGAGTTATTCTGCTCTCATTTTCACCATCATCTAGTGGAGAGGATTCATCAGTTTGTCATCCTCATAACCTTGCTAGCAGTGTCACGACCCAAGCCTAGGGCCTAGATGTGACCAGCGAATAGGGAACCCGAAAGAACCCCAAACAAGCCTCATAGCATATCATTATGCATCCTTGGTCGCGAAAGCAATTAAAATGACAATAAAAGATAAGCATAAACAAGGGGAAATTGGGACTAAGGGAACATCTTTCATATCATGCGCAACAAGAGTCAATAGAGTCAAGGCTCATTGCATAGTTACACCATATGTCCACCAACACCTCTACTACATAAAGACAAGAGTGGGGGCCAAGACAAGATAACCAGGCTCACCCTCATAGCCAAAATAGAAAATAAAGAAGATTGTCTCAATACATAATAAGAGAATCATAGACCAAGGTCCCCAAAATGGAGGACTCACCAACAAGCTTGAGCGAACTCGTAGCCACATGGAAGAGGATGCTCAAGTGGGGCTCCGGTTTCTACATGGTGACATCATCTAGGCATAGAGTATGCATTAGCATGTTTGAATGTACTAAATATGTGGGATGCAATGCTAGCAAGAGATAGGTAACATAATCAAAATGCATAATTGTAAGCAAAGGATAGGTATAATATCAATATGACATGCATGCTCAATGCTCAAGGTAAAACATACTAGTAAATCATGATCAAGAAATATAAACTCAATATGAGAAACATACTCGAACCCCTTAGTACCAACCTTCATGGAGTGGGCCAAATGCCCCCCACTCATCTTACGGTATAACCTTTTTGGAGAGTGTTACCAATATCCCTACCGTACGACATAGTCTTTTTGGTTGGTAGTATAAGACGTCCCCTACTTTACGATATCATCTTTTGGGTAGGAAACGTGATTCATTCTATCTTACGACATGGCCTTTTCAATAGAATGTCCACACCTTACGATATGATCTTTTCGGTGGGAACCTTTAGTCATTCTTCCATACGGCATGACCTTTTTGGTGGGATGTCCATACCATACGATATAATCTTTACGGTAGGAACTATTAGCTATTCTACCTTATGGCATGGCCTTCTCGATAGGAATCATTAGACACTCTTACCTTACAACATAGCCTTTTCGATAAGAATCATAGAACTAGCTCATCAAGCCATTACATTCAAATCATCAAGAAAGAACTACTTATTTTCCCAAGAACACAACAAACATAAGAACCTAGCAACAACATGCAACTCCATAGATACTTCTCCATGAAAACAACTCATATAGACATCCCTATCATCACCACAAAGTCTATCATATACATACACTTCCTCTCTTCATTATATATCATATGCATACAATCATCTCATCATCATATAATCATCATAACATCATTCACTCATAAAACATGCATTTGACATTCAATTTCTCAAGAAACCCTAGCCGAACATTTTATCAAACACTTGGAGGGTGTATAATAGAAGTAAAATACCATGCAATTTGGAGATGAAATCATGCAACAAAATACATGGTAAAACCATCAATCAATACCTTGCAACACCCTCAAGACACACATCAAAACCCCTCATCAAATCCAACACTAGATCCAAGATTTAGAGCTCAAAACATGCTAAAACAACCATACTTTCATAAACTAAAATCATTGTGCAATAAATTTCTCAATATACAAGATCCACATGTAAAATCAACTTTAAATTATGCACTATTAGTAAAAAGGAGGCTTAGGCACCATGAGTGAAAGGACCCAATGGTTCAACACCACATACCTTAGCTTTGAGAAGTTCTTTGTGAAGGTTGAAGATGGAGACTTGAAGCTTAAAGAGGGTCCCTAACTTTGGATAAGGGTTTTGGGTTTTGAATTTAGGAGTGAAAATAAGGCAAAGTGTTTTAGTGTATGTTGGGAAATGTTTTAGGGAATATAAGGGTGACGTTTGGCTAAGTATAGGTAAAAATATGTTTGGGAAAAATTAGGCCCAACACTTAGAAAAATCTGGACAGAGGAAAGACAGTGCAGGAAATACACATCTCCAGGCTCTCTACAAATCGCACCAAGTGAAATTTCATAATTCGATTCCTTTGCTTTAAAATCGAGATAAGACCCTTATCACCCTAATTTGGACCCCCTGAACAAGAATATGAAGTCGGATTTTCGAAATAACAAACGTATTTTTATATATATGGAAAACAAGATTCCTGGCACTTCCAAAGCACGTTTTTAGGCACTTTTTGGAGTCGTTTCAATATATCCCCCTTGGGAACATTCGTCCCCGAATGTAAAAGAGATATACAAGAAAAGAGTGATCATGAACAAATCAGCCCCAACAAGGATGCAACATTACACTTTAAAACACTATTTTCAAAACCTCGACATAAGTGTAAAATCATCATAAACTTAATGCATATGAATGACATAGGTGCTGAAACATAAGACTTGGAATCATAGAAAAGATTTGACATATCATCATAAGCTTGAATAGAATGAAAGAAATACGAATATTGCTCCTCCATGCTCGCTCCAGCTTCCCGAGAGACATATACAAATAGACGACTCTTCCCAAAGGGCCTTGAAGAACACTACATCATTATCAATCAACTTCTCCACTCATCCGTCCAACACCCCCACCGGAACCTTCTCTTAAGACAACTTACCCTCGTTAACACCCACAACCTCAAAGTGTTCTATAACACTAAAGTCACAAACACATCACATCCACCTAGAAGCATGAAAAATCAAACAAACCATAACCATACCATAGGCAATTCCCAAACATATGCAACCTAACCAACCTCCCTTTACACTCTATAAGGACTCACAATCCTCAACTCAATTGTCAACCTTAAATACACCTAACCCACTTGATATCATAACCACCATCTCCCCCTTGGGAGACAACCCCCACTCTATCACCTTCTCACCCAAAACTTCTAGCTCTAATGAGATGGAATCAAGGCCTTGCCTAATCTAGACCTCTTACCCCAAAAAGATTTGGAACCATAAGAATGCTACACCACCATACTCTACTTCCCTCAACTTAACTTCCAATCTAACCACCGATGGATCCCACTTGTCTCCTTCTTGCCACCACTATCCACACATGCTAGGCTACCTAGAGCATTGAATGTAACATTAGCCTTACCAGGGAAAAGTAATGCACACTCATTCATAATCCTTAAAGAATCCTAACCACCTTCTTGCTACCCACAATGCACACCTATCATATTTAGTAACCAATCCCCCAAATGATTCACAAGCTCTAATAAATCAATACCTCGTTGCTAGAAACCACCACAAACATACCAAGGTAGGGTTTTAAGACCCTATTCATGAAACCTATAAACACAACCGATGCATAAGTCAACCAAACAACTCCACCAATATTCAAGAGACTCACTCCTTTCGAAAAGGACAATTAGGGATATCACCTACCCTCATCCTCACTTGGGGACAAAACCCTAACCAAAGATCAATCTTAGAGCAGTGACTAACCCATCATAGTGATAGATCGACCGCCTTAACCATCATATTACAAGCTTACAGGTTCTACGCTCATTGAAAGAATGCTATGCAAGTAGCCCAAACTACCCCAATTTTCCAACACAACAAGCTAGGTCGTCATCCCACAAGAATACTTATAATATGCATGTAGTCACACCACCTCAAGACCTCCAATACATCAACCAAAATTCAACCAAGATCACAAGACAAGGCTTTATGCAACAAAAACATGGAGCAAACCTTACAAGCCCTTCTAGCATCAATAGTCTCACATAGACGAATCTTACTAGAAATAAGGAATAATGGGAAGAAATAACGACCCCCGAAACATCAAGCATACACAATAAAACCAAGGAAAACCTTTAACTTACTGGTAATATCATCGGGCAACGCCTCCTCTCGTTGCCTTCTTTGGAGAGCATTGAACCGATTACATTTAAGAGCATCCCCTTGATCAACATCACCACCTCTACCCTTGTTTTGAGCATATGAACAATCCAGGATTTTGTGGCCCATCTCACCACACCCAAAACATGCACTCGTTTTTCTCCAGCATGTACCACCATGTTTCCTTCCACATTTGGGCATCTAGGACAAGTCAGTCCACCATCTCCTTGGGGCCTTGGGTTTAGCACCCCACCCCTAACAATCCTCTTGCTTGGAGCATCATCAGACTCTAGACCTTGAAAGCCACCATCCAATCGAGCCCTCTTGGCTTCATTACACCTCCTCTTCCTCAACTTCTCTCCCTCCATTTGCTCGGGATAAGTCATCAAGCGGGACAAATCCATGCTTCTAATCAACATAGCAGACCGACATTCTTCACTCACCAAGTCAAAGACGCCCATCAGGAACTTGTTCATTCTAGCCCTTGGGTCGGCAACCAAGTGAGGAGCATACTTAGAGAGTTGATTAAAATTGAGGGCATACTCCCTCACACTTATAGCACCTTGTTTCAAGTTCATGAACTCTACCAACTTAGCTTCCCTAAGCTCAAGAGGGAAAAATCGACTAAGGAAAGCCACCTTGAACTCCTCCCAAAGCACCACATTGTGGATTCCCTTCTCCTCCTTCCATTAATCGTACCATATTTTTGCTACTCCTTTGAGTTGGTAGGCTGCCAACTCTGCCTTATCCTCCGATCTAATACCCATGATGGCCAATACTTTATAGATCTCATCAATAAACTCTTGTGGGTCCTCATCCACCTTTGACCCATAGAACTTCGGCGAGTTCATCCTCATGAAGTCTCTCACTCGAGAAGCCGATGTAGGATCATAAGGGGCTTGGGCCCCTTGATTAGCCACAGCATGTGCAAGCAAGGTAAGAGCATCCCCTATTGGTCGATTGCTCCTAGATAGCACGAGCCCTTCTTCCTCTTACGTTAGGCATGATATAGCATAGCAAAGAACAATCGTTAGGGGAAATAACCTTACTTCAACTCTATAGCACGATGTTGACCATGAAGAAGGGAAGCACTTCCTAAAATATCTCATAGCCTCCTACTAATAGTTGTGGTGCACAACACAATCATGAATAAGACTCTAATCGACGCAGTTTGTTAGACTCCGAGGATATAACAACCTAGTGCTCTGATACCATCTTGTCACGACCCAAGCCTAGAGCCTAGACGTGACTAGCGAATGCGGAACTCGAAGAAACCCCAAACAAGCCTCATAGCATATCATTACACATCCTTGGTCGCACAAGCAATTAAAATGACAATAAAAGATAAGCATAAACAAGGGGAAACTGGGACTAAGGGAACACCTTTCATATCATACACAACAAGAATCAATAGAGTCAAGACTCATAGCATAGTTACACCATATGTCCAACAACACCTCTACTACATAAAGACAACAGCAAGGGCGAAGACAAGGTAACCAGGCTCACCCTCATAGCCAAAATAGAAAATAAAGAAGATTGTCTCAATACATAGTAAGAGAATCATAGACTAAGGCCCCCGAAATGGAGGACTCACCAACAAGCTTGAGCGAAGTCATACTAGCCACGTGGAAGAGGATGCTCAAGTGGGGCTCCGATTCCTGCATGGTGACATCATATAGGCATAGAGTATGCATTAGTACGTTTGAATGTACTAAGTATGTGGGATGCAATGCTAGCAAGAGATAGGCAACATAATTGAAATGCATAATTGTAAGCAAAGGATAGGTACAACATCAATATGCCATGCCTGCACAATGCTTAAGGTAAAACATACTAATAAATCAGGATCAAGAAATATAAACTCAATATGAGAAACATACCCGAACCCCTTTGTACCAACTTTCATAGAGTGGGCCAAATGACCCCCATTCACCTTACGATATAACCTTTTTGAAGAGTGTTATCAATACCCCTACCGTACGACATAGTCTTTTTGGTGGGTAGTATAAGATGTCCCCTACTTTACGATATCATCTTTTGGGTAGGAAACATGATTCATTCTATCTTACGACATAGCCTTTTCAATAGAATGTCCATACCTTACGATATGATCCTTTTGATGGGAACCTTTAGTCCTTCTTCCTTACGACATGGCCTTTTTGGTGGGATGTCCATACTTTATGATATAATCTTTTCGGTAGGTACAATTAGCTATTCTACTTTACGACATGACATTTTCGATAGGAATCATTACACACTCTACCTTACGGCATGGCCTTTTCAATAGGAATCATAGAACTAACTCATCAAGCCATTACATTCAAATCATCAAGAAAGAACTACCTATTTTCCGAAAAACACAACAAACATAAGAAGCCAACAACAAGATGCAACTCCATAGGTACTTCTCCGTGAAAACAACTCATATAGACATCCCTATCATCACCACAAAGTCATCATATACCTACACTTCCTCTCTTCATTATACATGATATCCATACAATCATCTCATCATCCTTCCATCATTATTTCATCATCATATAATCATCATAACATCATTCAACTCATAAGACATGCATTGGACCTTCAATTTCTCAAGAAATCCTAACCAAACATTTTGTCAAATACTTGGCAGGTGTGTAATAAGGGTAAAAGACCATGCAATTTGGAGATGAAATCATGCAAGAAAATCCATTGTAAATCAATCAACACCTTGCAACACCCTCAAGACATACACATCAAAACCCCTCATCAAATCCAACATTAGATCTAAGATTTAGAGCTCAAAACATGCTAAAACAACCATTCTTTCATGAACTAAAATCACTATGCAGTAAATTTCTCAATATACAAGACTCATATGTAAAATACACTTTAAATCATGCAATATGAGTAAAAAGGAGGCTTAGGCACCATGGGTGGAAGGACCCAATGGTTCAACACCACATACCTTAGCTTTGGAGAAGTACTTGGTGAAGGTTGAAGATGGAGGCTTGAAGCTTGGAGAGGGTCCTTAACTTTGGATGAGGGTTTTGGGTCTTGAATTTAGGAGTGAAAAATAAGGCTAAGTGTTTTAGTGTGTGTTGGGAAATGTTTTGGGAAATATGAGGCTGAAGTTTGGCTAAGTATAGGTAAAAATATGTTTGGGAAAACTTATGCCCAATACTTAGAAAAAATCTAGACGAACTAGGAAAGATGGAGCAGGAAATACACATCTCCGCGTCGCGGAGAGGACACGGAGGCTCTCTGAAAATCGCACCAAGTGAAATTTCATAATTCGATTGCTTTGCTGTAAAATCGAGGTTCCCTTGTCACCCTAATTTGGACCCCCTGAACAAGAATATGAAGTCGGATTTTCAAAATAACCAACAGATGTTTAGATATATGGAAAACAAGATTCCGGGTATTTCCGAGGCACATTTTTAGGCACTTTTTAGGTCGTTTCAAGCAGTTCCTGTGCTGATTTTTTGCATTTTTGCTTTATTTGGAACTTATCCTGTAGAGATTACTAAAAGATAATAGCCAAGAAGCACTATACTTTGAAGAGGCAAAACATGATTCAACAATGTCAACTTTACTTGATAAAAAGAGATGAAGAGGGGGATTTTTTTTAAAATGGGAGTAATACTTTTGTTCCATTTAAACTGGAAATATGGTCATATTACATATATAACCACATCGGTTAGACAAAAGTGCAAGAGTAGACAACACAATAAGATTAGGCGGACACATTAGATGAAGAAAACAGAAAGAAAGTAGAAAGTGTACAGTAATAGTAATATATATTAGTAGGAAGAAATTTAATGACATTTTGGTCCTCCTTCCTTGGTCTTCTAGTTGTTGTAACAGGGACAAACAACCTTGCTTCCATAGTACCAGGTGGAACAAATTCTTACTTGTATGGTAACACCTTGAATAGGAATTAGCTAAGCCTATACGAGAAGAAATCAAGACATGTAATGAAAATCCAAGACTCTAAAATACATAGCATCCCGTGAACTCGAACTAAACCAAATAAGGAAATCATATTTCATAAACTAAACAGGATGAGAGTTTCCAGTATCCAAACTTAGACATATACTTAGGAGAACCAGGTTTCAAATCTCTTAAAGGGAGCTAACGAATTACTTCAAGAAGGACTTCAAAACAATAAAATATGAATGATTTGAGTAAACATGATACTAGAACCAGTAAAGACACATATATAGATAGGTGACAAAGACCAACACAGATTCTCGTTAAGCTTGATCTTAAGCAAAGAACACATGAAACAAATCCACACTTCAAGCATTTGTTGGCAAGAAACAGATCAGGATAATCAAGTTTTGGAATCTACATGATTATTATAAGGGTGGAAATGACTACAGTACAGTAAGCAAGTTATTAAATTTGAACTCACGTTAAAGACTTAATTGTTAAAGCATGAAATGGTGAAAACGAACCATTTTAAGACACTATTAACTAAATAAAACTTGAAAACCATTCTGAAATACAACAGGTGTGACCAAAACGTATGAAATCAGCATTAAATTAAGACATGTACGGCTTAAAACATGACTCGACGACCTCAGAAATCACCCTAATGACCAATAACAGAAACATCACAATACTAATCCGTCACAACACATCAATTGCAGACAAAACAAACCCAAATAAAAGAGATCATGTAACATATACTTCTTTGCTTTGTGAACTTGTAGCTTTGATTATCTGGCTTTCACTCATATAAGAGATATCAAGTTAGGTTAACAAGTGGCATGCCATGTTCAGAAGCATTATTTACAATTACCAAACCCATTTGAATGAATTCTTTGTTAAAACAAAAAAGAACGATGACATAGATCAGATGCAGCTGTAGACCGAGTGTAAGCTCCATTGGATGAAGTCTTTTCTCATATCAATGGCTATCCTATAAGATTATCTCCATGGGTAGACCTCGATACTATCATTCCTTCAGATTGGCAAGTTCAAACTTTAAACACTTAAAACGCAAGTAATAAAAACAACAATTCTAATATTTCCTTTTTTGGTTTGTAGCACTCCTCTCAAGGAGAAGGAACATTGTCATAAAGTTCTACCAGCTGAGATTTGGATGACTCCGCATAAAGAAGGAAGAAACAAAGACCAAACCTTAGAAATTATTTACTGGAACAGGCATCCAAATGGTATAGAAAGCCTCACTTTGACAGATGTTAGGCACTCGAAGTAATTCTTAAAGCTGAAAGCATGGTAGAAGAGAATAAAATGAATATATTGGCCCTGGGGGTAACTCCTCAATTGGCAAAGGTTAAGAGACTTGTATCTTATGTCACAGGTTCGAGCCTTGTCATTATTGAAGCGAACTAACTTTGGTATTTAAGTGAATATGGATAGATGGGTGGACTAATCATCTTCTATTTTCGGGGGCTGCAGTGGCCCAATGGGTCTGCTTTAGATGCATTTCTCAATTAGATAAAAGGTGTAGAAAATGTAATATGAGCAGAAATTGTGAAAGATTAAGGCTTTCCTTCAGATTTTTAGAAAATAAGATTGTTTATAAAATGACATAAAGTGAATTAAAACTAACAAATTAGTTTTTTTAACGTAGCTACAGCTTACATGGATGAAACATCAATTATGGTAAAAAGAGATGTGAAAAATCTCTAACACCAATACTAAAAGCTTTAGAAGTTAGACTTGAAAACCGCAAGTAAAAATCTATATATCTTCTCAAACTTGAGTATATACATTCAAAATAACATTCACCCTTCTGCATAGAAAAATCTCTGCGTCAATATGTAGCAAAACCAAACGATTTGACATATTCTTTGTCACCAATGCTAATTTCAAGCAAAAAATTTAAAAAAAGTGTACCTGATGGATTTTGCTATTCTTCAAATAATGATTTTTTGAGATGGAAACCCAATCGATTTGCTGCTATTAGGAGGAAAAATTTTGGGATGAAGAAGACCTTAGCTTTTTGCTGCTATGAGGAGGAAAATTTTGGGTTTTGCTATAGTTGACAACTTAGATGGATGAAATCTTAGCTTCATCATCCATTACGAGGGACATCCATTAGATGGGTTAAATCTTCAAGCATTTTTGCTGCTAAAGAAGACCGTGGGTTTTGTGAGTAGAAAACTTAGATGGTTTTTGTTGATTTGGGGGGAAATTTTGGGTTTTGCTAATGGGTGAAATAAAATGGGGGGAAATGTAATAAAAGGGAGGGAGGGAAACTTTTAATACGCGAGTAATTTAGCCACAATATTTTAGCGTGAGTTATTAATGCTTAGGGAATTGCATGTTTGGGTCTTAATTTAGCCATGGTTTACATAAACCGTGGGTAAATAACTGTGGCTAAAATGCATTTTTTTTTATAGTGAGATGCATAATCATAATCAATGAATATAAACTCAATATGACATATATGATCATTGCTTGTATTAAAACATGCATGTAAATATTCAACTTGCACAGTAATAATATACATATGTGGGAGGAGACCTTAACTGACATAGACCAAGCGAGCTACTAATTAGAAACCAAGGCATGACATCCCCTTGGTGAAGTGACGAGGCATGACACCCCTCGATAAGGTGACGAGGCATGACACCCCCTCGATAAGGTGTGGTCTACTTGCCAAGATAAACCGTATATGGCCCCACTTGAGGGAAAAAAGTATGAACTAGATGGATCCACTAATAAAGTCCATTTAAGGAAATAATATAATCCTATGGTGGCACATAGTTTAGAGACTAAAGACTTTATAAAGGGACCCATTGAGTTGAGCCCCTACCTTAAGCCTCAATGGGTCCTAAGCCTAATCCCACGGAATATTTAAAATAACAATAACTTTAATCATAACATGAATAACTTGACATAAGTAGCTCATTTACATGCTTGATCTCTATTAGTGAGCTTAACTTGAATATGAGGAAAAAAAACAAAAATCATGCTTGACCCCTCAACTTGACATGAATGACTCACGAGAGGATAAAATCTTGAAATAGAGCTCAACTTGTCACTTGTAAAATCTTAGATATCATTCATGAGTTAAATACATACTTGGGAGCCCATAATTTCATGAAGACACTTGACTTCTAAATAGTGCAATAGTCTTTCAACAACATAAGAATATTTGTCATGTAAACTTATACAAAAATCTCTCATCAACATCAAGAATCCTTGTAAAAAATCTAGTCAAACACATGGTGGGCATATACCCATGTACGTAAAATCATGCATTTCAAGAGTAGCAAGATCAACCCATTTCAAAATCATTCAAATTAACCCACGAATATTATAGCAAAAAATCTCATATTCTAAGAAAATATTATATTTCAAGATATATAGAGAAAATAATTAGTTTAAATCATCTTAATCAACCCATCATGATAATGTACATCATCTTTCAAAATATGAACATGGGAGCATGAAATCCATCTTAATATCAAACCCCAACAACATTTTAGCATAAAATATAATTTCTTGTAAAATCCATATAGAGGAGATATGGGTAATGCATACTAATATCATCATAACCAAGAGTTCATAAAAATCCCAAAAATAATTCATAAATCCATAAATACCGCATAATACTTTACGTCATGATAACACACAAAATAAATCATAATAGAATGCATACTAGTAACACCATATTCAAGAGTTCATAAATAATCATAATGATTCATAAACTTCATGTAGTAAGAACGGAGAAAAGGTTCGACCGGTAGGAAAAAAGTTTCCCACCATCAAACCAACATACCTAAACTTTGAAGTTTCTTGAAGAAAATTGGAGGAAGACTTGGGGCATGAGTTGGGTTCTTGAATTCCAAAGTTAATCGTTGAGATTTCTATAGATTGAATGGAATATTGGGTGATGTTCTGCAGAGAATTTTAAGAGGGTTTTTGAGGTTCATAGGGTTGAAAATGGTTAAGGAAAATGGGTCTTTCACATTTAAATGAGCATTGGGTCATTACCCAAATGCCCTTGGATGGAACAAGAAAATTGGGGGAAAATTGCACTAGTTAGCGCCTCAAGCGCGACGCGGAACAGGCGGACCTGCTTAAATTACTACTGTGCTCCCTAAGCACATCGCGGCCTGGGCACGCGGGCTCTCTGGATATTGTCCCGTTGTGAACATTATTTTTTTACAATGGGTCTTCTAAAATCCGGGGGTTACCGTTGTTTCACTCAATTTTGTCCCTCGATCAAGAATATGAAGTCAGATTTTCGAAATCAAGCCCGAGTTTTGAGATATATGAAAAATACAATTATGGGGCATTCTGAAGCACATGAGAGGTGTTTCAATATCTCCCCATTTGGACCATTCATCCCTGAATATCAAAGAAACATACGCAAGCGATGAAATCATGAGACTTCTAGCCAAACATAAATGCAATAAGTGCATTTAAACACCATACTGAAAAATTTTCATATATATATATATATGTGCATCAAAATCATCACAACTTTTCAACATGAATATGTATGTATGCAAAGATGACATGAGTCTTGAAAGTTAAGACTTGAAATCATGGATAGGACTTAATTTGTTATCTTAGGCTTGAATAGAGTGAAAGAGGTACGAATATCACTTCGTCATGTCCGCTCCGGCTTTCCAAATGACTCTCTCAACTTATTGATTCTTTTAAAGGACTTTGACAGATGTCACATCTTTGTTCCTTAACTTTTTTTACTTATATATCCAATATCTCCACTTGGACGTCCTTATAGGTCAAGTTATCTTCCATAACACCCACAACCTCTAAGGGTACAATAGCACTTGGGCTACCAACACACCTCCTCAATATGGATACATGAAAAATCGGATGAACCATACACACTTCCATAGGTAACTCTAACTCATGGGCAACCTTGCCAATTCTCTTCAAGATTTTAGAGGGTCCCACAAACCTTGGGCTCAATTTTCCTTTCTTGCCAAACGGGGCCACACCCTTTATGGTCGAAACTTTGAAGTATACCTAATCATAAACATTATACTCAAAGTGTCTCCCTCTCACATCGGAGCAGGACCTTTGCCTACTTTGATCCGTCTTCAATCTCTCCCTTATTAACCACACCTTCTCCAAAGATTCCATAACCAAATTCGGTTCAATCAAAGCCAACTCATCAACCTCACTAGGATACCTCCATAAAGTCTCTATATATCTTTGTAAAATTGGAAAGAATAGAATAGGATAAATCATGTGCCTCCTTCAAAAATCAAATCCCTTAACCCATCAACATTAGGCACACATGGTCTACCTTGGTACCTAAGAAAACCTCTATTTTGCCATCCTTCACTAAATCTTTCAATTCTAGTAAGGGGGGATCAAGGTCTTGTTTGGACTTGACCCCTCCAATCAAAGAGGATTTGGAACCATCAATAACTACTACACCCCTATTCTCTACATCATCAAATCTCCCCCCCCCCATCCAAGCGGTGGACTTCTCTATCCACCTTCTTAAAGTATCACAATAAACCACAAATCCTTCTAGCCTTCCAGTAAAGCCAAAATAGGAGCGGAGATAAGCTTGTCTTTCAAAGTTTGAAAACACTTTTCACATTTATCGGTCCAAAAAGGTTTTTCCTTCTTTTGGGTCAACTTTATCATAGGGGAAGCAATATAAGAGAAACCATTCACAAACCTCCGGCAGTAACCTATTAAACCCAAGAAACTCCTAATATACGTCGGACTCAAGGGTCTAAGCCAATTCCTTATCACCTCCGTCTTCTTAGGGTCCACTTTAATTCCACCACCTAACACCACATGCCCTAGGAATGCAACCTCTTTCAACCAAAATTCACACTTTTCATATTTCGCAAATAACCTCTCATCCCGCAAAATTTGTAACACTACCCTCAAATGATTCAAATGCTCTTCTTCATTCCGGGAGTAAATCAATATATCATCAATAAAGACCATGACAAACATATCAAGGTAGGGTTTAAAGACCATATTCATGAGATCCATAAATATTATCAGTGTATTAGTCAAACCAAAAGAGATTACCACAAATTCAAAGTGCCCATACCTAGTCCGAAAAGCGGTCTATGGAATATCATACTCCCTAACCTCACTTAGTGGTATCCGAACCAAAGATCAATCTTAGAAAAGTAACTAGCCCCTTGAAGTTGATCGAATAGGTCATGTATCCTTGGTAGAGGGTACTTGTTCTTTATGGTGATTCTATTGTGTTGTCGGTAATCGATGCATATTCTAAGTGAGCCATCCCCTTTTCCTAAACATGCAACATCAATACACCCCAAGGTGACTTGCTAGGCTATATGAAAACCTTCTCCAACAAATCCCTCAATTGATCATTCAACTCATTCAACTCCGCCGGGGCCATATGGTAAGGGGGAATGGAAATGGATTGTGTATTGGGGAGGAGTCTATACCAAATCTATTTCCCCATTGGGAGGAACATCAGGAAGCTCATCGGGAAAGACATCAAGAAACTCATTGACCACCGGAACCGACTCAATAGGAAGGACTTTAGACTCAACATCCCTAACCCTTACAAGATGGTAAATGCAACCCTTAGAAATCAATTTTTGGGCTTTAAGACAAGAAATGAATCTACCCTTGACCACCACATTATAACTTTCCCACTTACGAATGGGCTCATTAGGGAATTAGAATCTAACTTTACGTGTTCTACAATCAATGGAAGCATGATATGCATGTAACCAGTCCATCCCAAGAATAATATCAAAATCCACCATGTCAAGTTCAACAAAATCACAAGACAAGACTTTATGCATTAAAGACACAGGGCAATCCCTATAGACTCTTTTAGCAATAATGGACTCACCAACGGGGGTAGACATTTCATAAGGTTCACACAACAATTTGGGACACATATGAAACTTATTGACAACAAAAGGATAATGAAAGAAAGAGTGGCACCTGGATCTAATAAAACATAAACATCATAATCAAAAACCTTTAACATACTGGTAACAACATCGGGCACCTCATCCACTCCTTGCCTTCCTTGGAGAGCATGGAACCTATTTTTTCTTGGTGCACCTCCTTGTTGGCCTCCTTGTTCCCTTTGATCAACATGTGCACCTTGTGCTTGAGGAAGACCATCTTTACCCTTGTTTTGAGCACGTGGGCAATCAACAACCTTGTGACCCACTTTGCCACAACAATAACAAGCATTAGAGATCCTCCAAAATAGACCACCATGATTTCTCCCATATTTTTTGGCACCTAGGATTAGTCACTTTACCCTTGCCACCTTGAGCCTTAGGGTAGGGAAGTCTACCTTTAAATCGTGCCATTTTTCTCCCTTCTACAGAGGCCAAAGGACAATCTATAATCTTATGCCCAATACCATCACATTTGAAACAACCCTCGCTGCCACCCAAACACTTTCCTTGATGCTTCTTGACATACCCTTGACAAGTGGCAAAAGGGACCCTTTTCTTTTTGTACTTGGGCACCGGTAGACTAGTAGAAGATGAAGCTCCATCAATTCGGCACTCTTAGCCTTCCTCTCCCTCCTCTTATCATTTTAAGTCTTAGGGAAACCCACTTGTTGATTGAGTCGAGTGGTTACAATCTTATTAAATAGCCATAGAGCATTACGAACCTCCGCATTGGATATGTTATTATTGGGAAGTTGATCCTCGAGCGCCGGATGGTTACCATCTTGTCTAATGTTCTGGATAGCTTGAGATATATTCTGAAATGTAACAGTTAGGAATCAAAATAATTCTTATAGGAACTAGCTCTACCATATGACACAAATCATGAAGAAGTGAAACATTTCCTAAAACGCCTCATAGCCTCTTATTCATAGTAGTGGTGTGCTTCACAACCATGGATAAGACTCTAATCAACACGGTGTGTTAGATTTTTGAGGACCATTAACAACTTAGTGTTGTAATGTCAAACTTCTTATGTCCCAATCCTAGGGTCTAGACTTGACACAACGAATGGGAAACCCGAAGAAACCATAAACAAGTTTCTTAGCATATTATTCATACATCCTTGGTCGCGGAAGTAAGATAAACATCAACAAGTGATATAATTAAAAAGGAAAGCGGGACTAACGGGAGTAATAGTTCAATAAAAAGAGTCAAGCTCAAAAGCATACAACTATAATATAATATCCAACAACATCTCTACATGGAATGGAGCACGGGCCAAGACACTTCCCAGACTCACCCTAAAGTTATAAGCATCCTAACATAATAAGCAAGTTTAAACATAGCATGAATGAAAATAGATATTGTCCTCGGAGTTGAGGACTCACCAAAAGTTTTATTCAAATGAACAGAACTAACCACGTGGAGGAGGATGATCAATAAGAGATTCAGTTTCTACATGGTGATATCATGTAGTCATAGAGTATGCGTTAGTACTTGGAATGTACTAAGTATGTGTGGTGCAATGTAACGAAGACATAAGCCATGATAATCAAGATGCATAATCATAATCAATGGATATGAACTCAATATGACATGTATGATCACTGCTTGTATTAAAACATGCATGTAAATATTCAACTTGCACAATAATAATATACATATGTGGGAGGATACCTTAACTGACATAGACCAAGCGAGTTACTAATTTGAAACCAAGGCATAACACCCCCTTGGTGAGGTGACGAGGCACGACACCATCTTGATAAGGTGTGGTCTACTTGCCAAGGTAAACTGTATATGACCCTACTTGAGGGAAAAAATATGAGCTAGATGGATCCATTGGTAAAGCCCATTTAGGGAAATAATATGATACTATGGTGGCACATAGTCTAGAGATTACAGACTTTATATAAGGACCCCTTGTGTCGAGCCCCAACCTTAAGCCTCAATCGATGATAAGTCTAATCCTACGGAATACTTAAATTAATCACAACTTTAATCATAACATGAATAACTTGTAAGAGACATGCAAACTTGACATGAGTAGCTCATTTACATGCTTGACCTCTACTAGTGAGCTTAACTTGAATATGAGGTGAAAAATATAGGAAACATGTTTGGCCCCTCAACTTGACATGAATGACTCACAAGAGGATAAAATTTTGAAATAGCGCTCAACTTATCACTTGTAAAATCTTAGATATCTTTCATGAGTTACATACACACTTGGGAGCCCATAATTTTCATGAAAACACTTGGCTTGTAAATAGTGCAATAGCCTTTCAACAATATAAAAATACTTGTCATGTAAACTTATAGAAAAATCTCTCATCAACATCAAGAATCCTTGTCAAGTAATTTAGTCAAACACAGGGTGGACATATGACCATGTACTTAAAATCATGGATTTCAAGAGTAGTAAGATCAACCCATTTCAAAGTCATTCAAATCAACCCACTAATATTGTAGTAAAACTCTCATATTTTAAGAAAGTATTATATTTCAAGATATATAGGAAAAATAATTAGTTTAAATCATTCTTAATCCACCCATCATGATAATATACATCATCTTTCAAAATATGGACGTGGAGCATGAATTCTATCTTAATATCAAACCCCAACAATATTTTGGCATAAAACATCATTTCTTGTAATATCCATATAGAATGCATATGTATAATTCATACTGATATCATCATTAACAATAGTTCATTAAAACCCCCAAAAATAATTCATAAATACCACACTATACTTTACTTCATGATAATGCACAAAATAAACTATAATAGAATACAAAGTAGTAATACCATATTCTAGAGTTCACAAATAACTATAATAATTCATAAACTTCATGTAGTAGGAAAGAAGAAATGGTTGGACTGGTGGGAAGGAAGTTTCCCACAATCAAACCCACATACCTAAACTTTGAAGTTTCTTGAAGAAAATTGGAAGAGACTTGGGGCTTGAATTGGGTTCTTGAATTCCAAAGTTGATCGTTGAGATTTCTTGAGATTGAATGGAATATTAGGTGATGTTTTGGAGAGATTTTTAGGAGGGTTTTAAGGTTCATAGGGTTGAAAATGACTAAGGAAAAGGGGTCTTTCACATTTAAACATGCATTGGGTTATTACCCAAATGCCCTTGGACGGAGCAAGAAACTTGGGGGAAAATTGCACTGGTCCGTGGCCTAGGTGCGATGTGAACAAGGCGCGCCTACTCAAATTACACTACTGCGCGCCCTAAGCGCATCGCAGCTTGGGCACGCAGGCTCTTTGGAAATTATCCCGTCGCAAAAATTATTTTTTGCAACAGGTTGTTATACCGAAAAATGACCTATTTTTAAAGAAAATTGAAAATTGTTCAAAAATCGAGAATCAATCCAAACTCAATTAATTTAAGCAAAATTAATTCTCGAGATTCGAAAGGACACAGAGTCGCCACCTAATTTTACGGATAAT